>CAAKHD010002788.1:10681-36772 GCA_901007705.1 Fistularia tabacaria | reverse complement strand
GTAATTTCTTCATTCAGAGGTTAACCCTCTTATGAGGATCCCCCCCCCCCCCCACTTTTCATTCAAAAAAATAGTTGATTCACTGAAAAAGCTACATCTCAGTAAGATAGAGGATCTTGATATAGAGAAAATATCATGTTCACAACAAAAGAGGGATTGATATATATTGGATTGCTAAGTAATTTTACATTATACAAGGAAGATAAATCAGTTTTAAAAATATATGCTTACTTTCTGCAACTGAATACATAAGACTGAAATCCTTTCTCTAAAGTCTAAAAATAATTTCTGAAAACCTTTAGGAGCCAGTGCACAATCATTTTTAGAGACTTGTGGTATTAACCCCAGACCACATCTAGGTCCAGCCAACTGTATACAACATTGATCCAAGAAAAAGTCGAGGTTCCAGACCTCTCCCCTGAGGGACACACATCACACAGACAAGCTCAAACAAGCTCACTTGAGAAAAAGAGCTTTGCCTTTGACCGAATGCACCAGATGCCCTGACCTAGCATTTCAGTTTGCTGCGACTGACTGCTGAAGCTCTGTGTCTAACATGAACAAAAAGGTGGCATGTCACCTTGTGAAGGACTTTTTCAGTTTTCTTTGCATATTTAAAAAAACAACTGTCAATGCAAAATATCCAGTAAAGGGAAAAAACAACATTATGAATAAAAGAATTACTAGTTTATCCTTGAAGACAGTAATGTCAAGGAGGAAATCCAGAGATCTACCAATAAAAGAGTTTCTGTTTCAAAATTTTAACATCATTAAATAAATATCGAATGCCCAACTTCCCCTTCCCCCTCTCCCACTAAGGTCTATCACTGCTACCAAGTTTTCTAAAAAAAAAAAAAAAAATTTTTTAGCATAATCCCGACAAACTAAGAGGCAAACAACCTCCTTGGTAAAGTTAATTACGAGTTTGTGACTTAATTCATTTTCTCATTAGCGAGTGAAAGACATTTTTCACCACCAGCCATTTTGCTTTTGCATTCCATCTGAAAATTTAGCATAAAATGTAGATATAATGAGCAGCTGTTCTTTGATTCACTTCTTATATCTAGCATTGTGTACCTTTGTTATTAATGTCCCATCAGCCCACTCGAGGGCCTCTCATTTTGGACAGCAGTGCTCTGTCATCATACCACTCAACACAAATGAGAAATTCCCTACCTGTGAGAATGTAAATAAACGCTCTGCCTAATGCGCTTGAGAGCTTACTGTACACACACTCGCTCTCAAGGCTGTATCCCTGGTGAGGCCTTGTCTGTCCTTCCCCGCAGTTAATCAGTGTCTCCTGACAAAGATAGCCTCCCCACCCCCCTTCTGCACCTCCACCTCCACCTGCACCAGCAGTGATCAGGGGACCTCCCCTGCCAAAGGAAAAGAAAATCAATGGTTTCTCTATCTATCGAGTGGCAGGGCAGACAACAGCATGTGAATCACCGTTCGCAGGCAATGGCTGACTGATTGGGACATCGATCTCGGAAAATCTTTACAGAACTCATTACAGGGCGACTTGTCATCACATCAGTTGAACAGGGAAGGAATGGCGGAAAGAGAGATGCGCTCACGTATTAATCTGCGTTTCATTCATGAGGTGTCGGCTTCATTCTTGACATTCCTAATCCATTGGGGTACGGCTCGTTTCGAATGGGGGAAGAAACGGAGGATGGGGGCGTACGGGTTACATGTGCTCATTTCATCTCTTTTGTTACAACAGCTTATGATGCGTGTTTACCTGCTACAGTTTAGTAGGTGGCATAATCTCGTTTTCATTGATCAGCTTATTAACCTTTCCTTGTTATTGAGCACACAAGCACACACACAAGCCCCGGTGAAACCCGAGTCACTTGTTAACAAGCCTGAGGTGTGCGAGGGCTGCAATGCAGTATGTGATCCATTTGACATTCAATCCCATGCTTTTCTCAACAGGCGTCATGAGGGTCTGTGATTAAATACTGTTAGAATTAATGAAATCCTGCAGTCTCCATATCGTTTCCAACAATCTCATGAGCCATTTTTTATGTTAAGTGCAGTCTAAGATGTGAAAAACCTGCAGCGTGACACACAGTAGTACAGGCTATTTATATGTGAAAAGGAATTTCTTTCAAATGCAAACGTAGCTCTTACTTTCACATGGATCAAGATATGCTCGCCGTCTATCCTCACCTGAACACGGGAATACGTCTTGTCATGCACATTCACACACACCCACATACACACCTATTTTCATTGAGCGAGTATCCATAATTTGTTTAAACGCAGTGTAATCTTGGAGAATGAGTTTGATGGAATTTTTTTGTCTCCTCTGATGAGCTGTATCAGGTTTTTCTGTCTCACTCTCTCTTACTCACACACACAGACACACAATAGGACGAAAGCTTTTCAGGCTGCCCGAGCTGTAAGGAGACAGGGCGGTTGCATATTTTCAGTTTGTGGATTAAAGCACATACTCATGTACAAAGCAATCTCTGAGAGGCAAACCTCTTTGACGAAGCATCCACATCAAAGTAGGGCTAAATAATCTGAATAATTACTTTGCTCATTTTTGACATAATCATTCTTCATTCAGGTTTTTGTTCTGTTTTCACTTCAAAATGCTTAGCATTTAAGGTGTAATTTAACCAAATCCACAGGGGCAGAAAACTTGAAAGTGTACATTTTGGGTTGCATGAAACAAGAAAGACTCACTTATCATGAACTGGAAGGCAAAGCTCATGGTTTGCTGGCTGATTTCAGTTCCAACTTTCATCCAGCTTTATGTCATGAGCCAAGAGTAAGAGATAGAAAGAGTCGAGTTGAATTCCCCTCGCCGGCCGGATCACGACTTGAGACATCAGCAGGGCTCATGAGGATGACTCGTTGAGTCACTTCCTCTTCACAGTCCGGTGACTCATTTGGGACAGACTGTCCACAGCTACTTACGCAAAGTGCCCTTAAAAACATTTACTTTTCAATGCTTTTGCTATGACCAGAGGATTAACAAGTGATCATGGCACAATGTTTTGCTTTGTAAAAAAAATAGCGATAACAAAATAGGGAGTCAAGCATGCATGAACAAAATGGCTCTTCGTAGTTGCTTTTCCACTAATAGGAATCTTTATCAGAGAGTTTTCATTGTACTGGACATTATAGCCCGGTAACCAGACTAATCTGGTAAACTTGGTATTTCCATTTTTTTTTTTTTTATAAATACCAAGGCAATCGTGTCCTCTTATCTCGGGCGCGGCGTATGTGTTCGGAGGAGAGGACAATAGCTGCTCAGAAGAGGAAATGCTCGCCGCACTTAAAGCTCCAACTGATAAAAAACAGATGTTTTCTGGACTCCAAATGCATTTGGTCGCAGCGTGTTCTCTGTTTACATTCTTCCAAGTCCCAGTGCTATATCCTGCCTTCTGCGACTCTGGCTGATTGTTAGACAAGCCAGTTGTGGCCCTATCCTTATTTGGCCTGCAGCCCCTGAGAATTCCAGTGGAAATCTGAAATCAGATGGGGAAGAAGATACCTACTCAGATATAGGCCGTGAGCATCAGCTCTCTTGTTACTGCCTTACATTGAAAGGCAGATCCACATGCATTTTTATGGTTCCTTTTTTTTGCAATGGATAAAGAAGGTTTGTTGTGATGGGGGAGTCACACTAATTTACATATGTATTCAATGTCAACTTTAACTTCTCATTATCCAGAAAAAATATTTGCTCTTTATATCTAGCCCTTTCAAATCACTTCTCTTGCGTGTATGTCAAGTCTTGTATCATAAATATCAAGTTTGTGTCAAGAATGACTGAAATCTAGTCATGTGACCGGACTCCCTCGCCGGCCTCTGGTGCATAACACAGCTACTCGAACAGACTCTTATATAATTAATCAACCGGAGGCACTTCCCTACAGGGACACAATGAGGCAATTTATAGTTCACACCATCTGTTACCATGACAGCACACCTGCCCAAATGTTAGACAGCGCCTACCAGCCACACTAATGTAAGACAGCAGCAACAGACACACTTCCCTCTAGACACCACCCGTTCTCTTGTAGATGGTCTTAAGTTATAGTTATTGATCCTCAAAAGGAACAACCTCTATTATCAGGGTATTTTTCACGTAGCTAGCCCGAGTATAATAGTTTGTGCCTTCAGTAGGCCCCATGGGAACCGAATCAACGCTGTGACTGCTTTATCCCTCCAAGAATTGTTTATTCAACTCTCCTTGCATCCTGTCCACTCTTTTCCCCATCCCTTAACGTCATCCGTCACCTGGGAGGAGACAGATGTCATTGAGTTCCAACTGCAATGATTCATTGTGTTGACAAAGATAATGATGAAAGTGGCATGTTTAAATTGGGGGGTGGGAAATGATTAATTGCTGGAATATCTTTGTTTTCATTCTGCCAGCCATATTTATTTTGCAGGAGAGCAAAGTGCATTGACTATTTTGGTGTCTGAAGGTGCAGCAGCCAAAAGGGCAAAAGGGACCAGGTGAGGTAGACTGTCGAAGAGATGGAGTCATGATTAATAACAACATTCTCAGTCAGTGATTTTAAATGGTCTCATACTGTGGCTCCGAAACAGCTGTGCCAGTCGCAGTGATGCATGGCAATAATCTTGAAAAGAGACATTTTTAGGAAAGGCCATAATATGCAGATTCCTTACTCTGTGCCGCAGACGTTCTTCTGGTTTTAAGAACCATTCAAGACACATCACTAAGGTGCATAATTACCCTGTGTGCCATCTTTATCCACACTGATTATGGCTATAGTTTAGTGAGAGTCCATCCCTGCGCACTCCTGCATATTTTTAGCAGATCAGAAAGGCAGCATCTGTTTAGTTCAAGTGTACTTAGTCCTTGACAAATAGCTGTTTAAACAATACAGCAACAGCCAAGCTAATTTAGAACATTTTTAAAGAATTCCGTGGATGAAGCATTTTAGAGTGATTCATTTGAATTATTTTGCTGATTGAGAATTTTTGCTGTATCTTTATTGAAAATAGAATACAATGAAACGAACATATCCAACAATCAAACTGAAATCTATTTTGCCTCTGGTTCCGAGGGTGGAGAACAACAGATTCATTACAGTGCCAACAATGAAAATACTTAATAATAATCCGGCAATTGTACTGTAAATCAACCAGTATTCTTCTGAACACGCACTGGTTCTTAAGACATAAGCCGTTTCTAGTTTAAACCTGAATTTTCCTTTAAGCTCAGTTGAATCTCTGCATGCCCCTCCTGGTTAAAGCCCTATTATTTGCAAAAGGTGCTTCTTCTTCCAATAATTTAGTCTCAAACTTTTTTTAAAGAGTGTAAAATAACATCCTGTGACTGTAGCAGAGGATATTTCAAGATATTTCAGAATTCTCTGAATGTCTATGCAGGTTAAATATGCAATTGAAAATGTACACTGATGGGTAGGACTCCTACTGACATGACACTCTCCAAGCCTCCATGCTGTTCACAGTGGAGAGGAAGAAATGGTTCAAAGTGGGGCTTCATTTCACAAAAAAAAAAAAAATCCTGCTAACTGTAATGTGTGTCAGATGTTCCTTGTGGCTGGAAACAACAGTGATGCACTCAAACCCTTTTTTTTTTTTTGTAACATGCTCTGCTCGGCCGCCAGTGCTTCCTACTCAAGCAACAAATCCATGAACAAAAGAGAATATGTTGTAATAACAGAATCACTACACAGGTAGGGTCAGTAGATTTTATCCTTCCCTAAGACAATCCAAATGAAAATGAATGCTGTTTTAATCTCTTGAGGTCAATGTGTGGTCCTACTTTCTTCCTCACAAAAAATCCATCACAATTCAATAATAGAATTAATAGTAAATTAGACCAATGAAGAGAATTGATAATGAAGTTGAGTGCAATAAAACCCTGTCAGTTCCTAGTCTTGCATAGGTTTACTAAACTGAAGAAGAAGTCCTGCAGTACAAATCAGACACCATGGATTGGTCATAGTACTATCCCCATATTCCACCTTTTTTTGATATTGTTAAATTGTATAAGTATTTGTAATTATTTCAGTTTGCATCAACATTTCAAATGTTTACATCATAAGTAAAATTTAAGGCATTAACTTTGAAATATAAATTCGCAAATTCATTATTTTCTCCATCAAAATTTCACATACACACCTCACATCTTTCTAAACTTTTAGAAGATCCCGATTATTACTCCAATGTGAAGCAGGAGGTTGAAGGTCCCTAATGGAGAAGGTTACGGGACAACAGTTTTCTGACACACCATTCTTTGTCATTTTATTCCCCTGAGCTGTAGGTTACCTCTTAGCCCTCACGGCCCTGAAAGCTAATATTTTCCGACTTGTACACACAAGATCGACCTGTTGCATGAAGACATTGTGTCCAAAAGACAATGCATCACCTGGAGGTGCCAGTGCCAAAGTGGATATAATGTCCTGTGTTTTCTTCAAATTAGGAAGAAAAATAGCTTTTCCGATCCTTCACTGAGGATTATTTGTGGTTTGACTCCTTCCAACTATTTTTCAAGGCTCAGCTATAAGACTCCTATTCTTTCAGTACTGCTAATTGTTCCATCTTGAATTCAAGCTCTGATAGGTTGTTGCAGTTGTCCCTTTACTTTTGTGTTTACTTCAGTGACGAGACCTTACTGTCGGTAAATCTCCTATGAGCTGATGGAGAACAGACCAATTCAGACTAAGATTTGGTGTGGCCATACCTGACTACAATTACATTATGTTGGACCGTATGATCAAAACAATCGAATTTCATTTAAAGACCATATGTTCTCAGCAAACCACTCAATTAAAATAATTTTGTTTACATTTATTGTGACAAACAGATGGATAATGCAAACAGTCCCCCTCTCTGCACCATTATGAAAATAAGTCCCTAACTGTAATACTAAGGTGCAAGACAGAGCTCCAGCAGCTGGAGTCGATCTGCATGCAGTAAATGGGCGGATGAAAGGGCTGAACAATTAGCCGGAGCTCATTAAACAAGTGGATGCACATTGCTTCCTGGTGATTATTTGTCAGCGGGGAAGTAAATGTTAAATTAAGATTTGGATTTATGTGTCATCATTACTTTCCGTGATGAGCCCTACGTTTTGAACTTCCTAATGGTGTTTCCTCTCCTTTTTTTGTGTCGCCAATCAGATCTGAACAGTCCAAGCTACACTGGGAAGGACTGGTTGTCAGCAGCAAGCAGAGCTGACCCATATGCGGCGGTCCCACATCCCAGTGACCCTCAACTGGACCTCAGAGCGTTTGTTTCCTTGGAGACTGACAGTGGCGGGGAGGAGGGGAGAGAGGAAACCATTGTGTACCTCTGAATGTGGCTAAATTTCACCCTCAAAAATCTAGCATTTGGAGATGCAGTAGATGTGTGAGACATCGAAACAGTGACTTCTTTAAAAAAGCATTTCTCTGTATAAAATGCTCCTTTTGTTGATGTTTGTATTTAAGAGATGTTTTGTGATGTTTTTGTGTGTAGCGCAGAGAGTTAGTGGAAACAGACCCAAGAAACTGAGATAAAGGAATTGAGGTTATTTCATACTTGACCTTGATTGTGTCATGCACCTTAGCTCAAGGCACCGCTTTGTTTAATGTGTCTTTATTTCCAGCTGTCAAAGTATTTGTGTGTGGCCTTCGTTCGGTTCCTAGAGCCTCACTTTCTCTCCTTTTTTCTGTTGCCCCCATCAGGTCTCATACATCCCATCCTAGGATATATATATGTGCGTGTGTGTGTGTGTGTGTGTGTGTGTGTGTGTGTGTGTGTGTGTGTGTGTGTGTGTGTGTGTGTATATCTATATATATATGAACATCAGGATGCAGCTGTTGAGTGTGATGGAGTAAATGCTCCTCTTTTATCGGTCAAACAGACAACGTTTGTTTACACGGTGGGTATAACACGAGGAAAAACGGAAAGATTTGGCGTAGCGGTGTCAGCTCTGCATTTTTCAGCCTATGTCTGTAATTTATTTTGCTTTATCTAGTGTTTGGGACCCGCCGATGTACATTTGGACATGGCAGCTTTGCCAATATGTCAATTTGTATCACAGCTCAGTGACACATGAAAAGCAATCACAGAAATGTCAGAACCATGACGTGTGAAATCCAATCGCGCACGCATCCGAATTGGGATGTGTAATCCGATTGCAAGGGCATGAAATAATCTTTTTTAGCAAAACTCTTCCTACAGAGTATACAAGGGCATTGTGATGTGGGAAGATAAACAAGGACAGGAAAACACCGGGAATGATAATGTCTGTCAGTCTACCCCTTTGTCCAGACTCAAATCTGGATTGTTTGTCAGATCATTTTTGTATATACTGTTAATATACTTTTAATAATATGGGTTCAGTGCTGTTTTTTTTTTTTCAACGCTCAAAGAATAAAGAACGTGAAGTTGTTACACCCTGTTCAGGCAAATAAGTTTAATTTTTGGATAAGATTTGTGATGAAAAAAATATATAGAGAAATAAATATATTTATATCTTAACAAAGACAGCATGCCCCTCAAATTGGCACTCCCAAAATGCTTTACTTTCTGTCATATTCTTTTTCGGCTTCAACACTGAATGAAAGAAGATGATATGTCAGTGACAGGAATTTATCTTTCAGCTGAAAAGAAAAAAAGCCTTCCTTGCAATATTTTATTTTCAAGTCATTGATGCTTACATGGTGACTTTAGCAGTTAGCTCAGTATAAGTCTGAATAAAAATATAGTCTGAAAAGCTACTGACCGTCATCATGTTCTCTTGTACTATTATTGACTTTATACTGAGCCTGTCATCCCCTGTGAGGTAGCTTAATAATGTTGTCATCCTTCATGAAAAAACGTAACTTGAATTGTAAATGTGCATATGATCTCCCTTTGGCTGTTGCTCCATTTAAGGGCTCCAAGTGCCAACTTGTGCTCTAGGTGATCTATTACATTTTACCACAAACTATTATTTTGCCTTTTGAATTGATCAAGTAGGCATCAGCAGTATTGATTTCATTTAAGTGCAGAATTTGCTTTTATTTATTTATTGCCATAAAAGGTTATACATTGTTTTTCTGTTTACAGGGTTTTATATATTATGTATATATTCTTCTTGTGGTGGGATGTGTTGTATATATAGATATATATATACATATATTCATTATGTATTCAGTGTATTCATAAATGGCTTTTGTTGAAACACTGTTGTACAGCTCTTTGGGCGTCATTACAAATTACAAACACAATGTAAAGCCCGGATGCATCGTTTCTCTGTCTATTTGTGCTGCTGGCCTGAGTGTGCGGCGTCTCTGTCAAAGCAGATGTGCGGCTGTGTGCCTCACCCAGTTGCCAGGAGTGACAGGTGGTCGACCAGGTGCATGAATGTCAATGATTTCACTCTCCGACTGTGGCTCTGAAATGCAAACACAAAAACACGCCGGATGAATGAATGCAATATGCTGTGCTGCAAACAGCCATGTTATTAGATTGGTCGCCATCACATTTCTTTAAAATAATTACAAATGACTTTTATGGGGTTATAAAGGATTCACAAACATCTGTGTGGGGTAAATGTAGAAATAGACACCTCAATTAGAGGTCCCTTCTCTCCCTAATTGCAGTAATGCATTGCGTATGCCCAACTGTGTCCTACTACCACTCATCCTCATTTAGTCAAAACAGCAGATGTCTGAGATCAACAGGGTCTCTGCTCCAACCCAAACACTCACTGAGCTGATTCTATTCACCATTAATTTGCTGCATTTTACACAAGACCCTCTTATCAGCTACGAAGCACAAAACATTTAATCTTTTTTCAGGCCAATTATTTTCAGTCCTTATAGGTAACATTCTTGGGGAAATAGTTTATCAATTTTGTTTGAATTGCTTAATGGAAAATTGATCTACAGGTTTGAAGTTGTCCTTGATAGCATCCTACTCTCTTGACAGCATGACTCCGAAATTCAATATAAACAAAGTTTGAAAATAATAGCGTGCCCTGTACAAGCTGTCATATTTATTTGATGCAGGTAGATAAAGCGCTGAGAGCATCTTTTTCATACTTTCTCTCACTCATGCAATACCCGCTTAACAGTTGGAAAAACGGTAGCTGAAATTTAAACGTGAGGAAGTTCAGGATTCAACATCTAAAGCTTCTGTTTGAAATGATAATCACTGGGACATTTTGCAAACATATTTATAATAAAAAAAAGATAAAATTCTTCAAGTAGAAAAGGCGTGAGAAAAAGGTGACTCTAGTAACAAGCCGACCCCAACGAAGGACCATCTCTTCTCATTTCACATGCAAAAAGTGATTCAAATTACCTTCCATAATTGATCAATTGAACTCATACAGCAATGTTGATTTAACCTTACAGACACTGTTTTTGTAATAAGGCTAGTTTTGCCTCAGTTTTCAAGACATTCAATTTAAAGTCAGCCCCAGTCATTTCTTCTGTTTTTTCATGCTGTTTATTCAGGTCATTTCTTGCTGATATTAAGGTTATTCTTCCAAAATACTTCAACTGGCTAATAACAGGAAACTTCAGCAGGTTGAATTTCAGTTTTTTTAATATTGTCTCTGTCACATATAGTTTTGCATATTTCATTTGGCCATTACTACAGTTTTTGTGTTCTATTTTTTTTATTTTTAAATTTTTATTTTTCTAAACTGCAGGATTCAGGCTACTCCAGTATTCTTCATTTCATGGATAACTGCCTGTTCATTTGCGGTAGTTTACATTTTTCCCACTAAATCTCTATTGTACATAGAAGCTTTGGCACCATCGTCAGTAAACAGTAGCCTTGCACACCATTCTTAACCTAATTAGTGTCTGCTTCACTGTTGAAATGACATTACACAATGACCAGACAAAGGAAAACAGAGATTTAACAGTACAGTAAAAACAATACTACATAAAACACTGCCTTCTCACACACAAACACACACACACATGCAAATATTGCTTTGAACTACAAATTTCCTGTGCAGCCACATTTTTTAAGAAACAATATGATAACTTGAATAAGATACTCCAATCCTCATGATGAGCAAGCAGGGTCGTGCTACACCTCCTATTAAAATGCATTTCCCTTTTTGCTGTGCAAGCTCAATGAGAATCATACCATATGCAGTTTTAATGGGAGAAGGTGCTGTCTGTCCTCAGACACAAGCTCTGCCTGTCCTGTAAAATTACCCCAGGGTGCAGTGCTCTCAAGGACAGGGCCACCTTTTCAAAGCCTCAGATACAGTGCATGCAATTCAGTGGCATTAAAATATAATGCCATACTTGAAAATATGTTGAAAGATTCCTTGGTGGCCTGTAGTTACAGCTTCAAGGACAGAAATTTCATAGTCCCTATTTTAACCCTTGCTATCTGTGACTGGGTATTTATCTCAACCACAGAGACACCAATTGACTCATTGAGGAAACTGATAATCTTAGTTTTGGCCTAAGTTGGAGAAAAACAGCTTTATCTGCATCAACCCCTCTTAAACCATTCAACTTCAACCACTGAAGAAATGCTCAAATGTATGAAAATAAGAGGGTCTTCTCATTTTAAAAAAAAGCGTTTTTTTTTTTATGTGGATTTGATGTTATTAGCACTTCTGCTATTATAGTTGTCTACAGTACAAAAGCTGTCTTTACAACAATAACATAATGTAACACAGCTGTACTGCTTGCCAACAACGGCTCAATACTGAGGTCTAGTACCAAGCAAGTTGTTCCCATACCCTATATATCCAAAAATACTGATACTCTTACCTCTAGTTAGCAGAGTATTACTCCACAAAAGTAAACACTCATCTAATAACTTTAGTAAACAACCTATCACAATGTAGAAAAGGGAATTATTCCCCTGAGTGCCAACAATTTCTAGTTGTGCATCTCCTACTTTGAAGCCAAAACCAACGTGGAATACCGAAAGAGTCATGGTCTGGAAGTGTTTGGGGTGGACCATTTACTAAGAACCAGACACCCAACGGTGTTGAACATCACCCCTTTTTGCATCGTTCAATGTGCCAGAAAAGCGAGTGTTGGTCCGCTCTGCTAAAAGTCAATGAAGGGTGAACAAGATGAGTAGCTATACACAAGTTTACAAGGTGCTTTGTGCTGCCAGAGATGTGTTGAGTCATGTTGAACATAAGTTCGAAGTAATTCAGTCGATAAAGGTAACTCATATCCAAAAAGACTGGACAAAAAAAGAACTAGAAACGTACCAGCGGCAGAGCGCTTGTGTCAGTAAAAGGCTTCACCTTTCAATGAGAGTCACTATAAACATTGACTGTCATTCCTACCATTTCACCTCACATGCAAGCGAATTACACTTACACTGCATGAGGCTGAATTCGCACATCAAGATGTGCTAATTATCCCATCACCTGGCTTTGGAGGAGTTGACAACTACAACTGATTTCATGTCACTCAGTCTTGATCATCGTGCTTGTGCATTTTATTGTCTGGTACATTTTCCATGCACTCAAGGCGGTTATTTCCTGCGCACTTTACCTCGACTTCCTCACTATCAGTCACACACTGCAGTGCATTATATCTCAATCTTATACCTTTTGCAATTGTAGTGGCCTCTCAAGAAACTGTTATTCTTATCTCCTTTACTGTTAAAATTGATATTAGGCCAAGCTCATAGAGCTGTTTTTTTGAGCCTGTAGTGAAATGCCTAACCTGATGAATTTTGAAACCTTTGGTATACTTCACCAAGCAGTGGCTTGTGCACTAATTTTATGGACTGTGCGGCTGCGTATAATCCAGATAAATTTGGGACTCAAAAGCCTTTGAAAAGAAACCCTGACAAGGTGCAGAGCAGCTGCCGAGGCAGGGAATGTTTGTGTGTGATAATAAAAGGTGGATCGAAGGTGCGAATGAGAAAAGAAAGGCACCTGTGACAATATTACAGTCTTCTTGTTGGTCTGATAAGAGATGGATCTTGTCTGCTTTTCGCTTGCCAGGTTAGATAAATAATGATAAGTGCTATTAGTATAATGTACATGGAAATGTAAATCGGCCACAATCAGCGATCTGACAGATGGTGCTGTCATTTGATGATATTTTTTTAGATGCCATTAAAACATTGTGCATTTCTGAATGTTTTTTTTTAAAACAAGAACAAATGGTCAAACAACTAACCTGTCCCCCGAAAAAAAAAAATCAATGAAAAGTGCTCAAATAGAAAATAGCCATGTACCACCTACTACGAATTGTTTTCCTCTGTAAATAATAAAAAATATAGATGAAGGTTCTGGGTCCCAATCGAGCAAAATAACTGCAAATGATTGCTCTGAAATTTAGAGGGTCAACTTGTGCTAAACATGAATCAGTTTGAGAGCCTCAGCTGTGGAGAGCAGCTGTCAGGCAAAGAATATGTTCTCTTTTTGAGAATGATTTTGCAAAATACCGCCCCAGTCGAGAGTGGACGAGCTGTGATCAGTCCCTCAAAACTTTCTATGTTAACTTCCCCAACTGTGGGCCTGATCTCCTGAAATCAGCCTGACACATTCCTACTATCAATCACTTTGGAAGCTCTTTATTGCTTCACCATCTTTTGGTCTGCGTGAATTCAACAATCACTATTTGTCTTTTCCTCATTACACAGTCAGGATACGAGAGTCTGGTTGTTTTTTTAATGACCCTTCTGGAGGCTGACCAATAACACCAAAAGAAAAGCCAATAGGGAGCAAAACATATTATCGCTGAGTCATCTACCAGAGGTGAAACACTCGTTGCCTCAGCCTTTCCCAAGGGGAAGTGTAATGATTTCTGTTGGCGCACCGAATAAACCTGCCCGGCCCAAATATAAATAACAGCCATTAAAGCTTATACCAGCGTGGAATGCTTTTATGAGAAACCTAAACAATATACAGCATATATACAGGTTATTAGATTTCTCTTGGGGTGAAATATAGTGACAGGCCAGACTCAATATATACAGACTCTTCACAACTGCAACTAGTAGAGAAAATCTATGGGGACAGGAACAGCTTGCCCTGTATTTGCTTGACTTTGAGGACCCTGCCAGCCTTTCTCCTGTTAAGTGAATCTAGATGTGTTTAAAGACGAGAAATTTTCAGTGGCAATTTCAATAGCAGCCCTTTGCACCCTTTGACGTTTAACTATCCGAAGAACAATTCAAGGGCTGTGCGCTTTGATCTTGGCTTCTGACCTTGAGCTTCATTAGTTTTTGTTATTGTGTCTCCTTACAGTCCTCTCCTCAAGCTGTGTTAGGACCAGGTATGATGTCTTTTTCACTAAAATAAATAGTAATTACTACACTTACACACTCCTGTGACAGCCTCGATATCTGTGACCTCAAAGTAACGTCAGGGCTGCGGATAGAAAGTTTCTAAATTTTTAGAACCCTCTCACTCATGAACTGAACATTCACATTAGGACCTAAACATCCTGGCACAAAAGGCCGCATGGAAACTAAGGAAATGATTATAATGCTTATTTTCACCGAGACAATGGCTTTCTGAGATTTCTGAAGCCTAAACATGTAGCCTGGAAACATTTACCTACTAAATACACCCTCTTGCTTTTATGAGAAACACATTAACTGTCATACACCAAGAAATGAAGCTTTTATTTGCTTATTAATGTATTTAATGTGTTGAACACCACAGGAATTCCAAAATCTCTCACATTTCCATGCCAAGGTTGACCGTTTTACTTTACTCTTTGTTTAAGCATCAACAACCAGATCAACATTAATCCATTCTTTCTGTCATGGGTGTCATCTGTTGTTCCCACAGTAATGCTGGCACAACAACACAAAGGGAATGCATGTGCGTGAGAGAGAGAGAGAGAGCGAAAAAGACTGTATGCAAAAAAGGATGTCATTATGCTTGCTGTGTCTTCATGACAGCAACACTTGAGCACTGGCTGTCACATTGCTGCCAAAAAAAAACACACCGCCGAAGGTAGCGGGGGAATGTGCTTTTGATAGCTCTTAAACAGAGGACGGACATTTCTAAAAGTCTTTTTTTTTTTAACTACAGGGCTCGGGGGGTTGGGGAGGTCTTCCGTGCATACACCAGAGGTCCTTGCCTGTCAGCACATGCTGCGTACGACCGACAGTGCTCATGAGAGCATGGGGATGAAGTGTTTGCTGTGATACTGTACTGTGACTGCGGTGTAATCCTCAACAATAAGGCTCGCTCATTAGCTCAACCCACCCACCTGCTTCTCAATGGGACCCCTCATTTTCCTTCTTTGTCCTTTTAAATTATGGAGGACTGTCAGGTAGCCATGTGTCACGCATGTCATTTAGACATAGGAGGTGTGTTGGGGAGTGGTGGTATGTGGTACAGTTTCGTTTCCATTCCAAAACGGGATGTAGCTTGAGCTGTTGCCACATAAAAAGAAGCAAATTAAATCTGAAGAACGTACCTTGTCTTGGAAAGAATCTGGGAGAAAAAAAAATAGTATTTTAAACGAATGGCTCCTTCCAAATATCTAGAAACATAACAGGTGAAACGTATTGTATTATAAAATGATTGACAATGGCAGAGATTACCTTCCAAGTAGATTTTGCTAATGCCAGTAATTGGAGATCCCGCAATGTAGTTAGTTGTATCGCTGAGAGAGCCAATGCTCAAACAACCACACTGCCTTCAGGTCTCCCCTGAGTCTCCCCTCAGCTTAAAGAAATTGGAAATATATTAAATAGCTTCTTGTTACGTTTCAGAGAGCCATTCAAACCTTCGAAAATGGATGTGCCAAGCAACATTAAATCTTCTGATTCAGTTTTATTGACTGTGTTTACAAGCACACAACTTCTCAACTGGCACCACACCGGTCTAAGGAGCCACATTAAAATGTAATATGAGGTCAGAGAGGGTTTGCTATTTCTTACTGAACACTATATATATATATATATATATATATATATATATATATATATATATATATATATATATATATATATATATATATATATACACACACACACACACACATACATATACACACACGCATTTGTATATATGTTTGTGTATGTTTTCTGACTGAGAATCCTGGTCAAGTTGGAAAGCAATAACAATTAGAAAATACAAAATAAAAAAACTTTTAGATTGAAGCACAAACAGGGACAATACAAATGGCACAGAATAAGACCATAAAAATGAAAAAAAAGAGCCAGACACAAAGCATTAAAGAATCAAGGACTGAGATGAGTCACAGAAAAGTAAAGCACAAGTCAGTAGTGATGGAAAGTACTTCATTAAAGCTCATTTTAGAAAACCCATAAGTTCAAGTCCAAGTGGAGTTCCGCATACTGTTCATTCCGGGCCAGCGGAGCATGACAATGGCATGTGTTGTGCTTGCTCTACAATTCTGCAAGATACCATCACTCACTAGTCATTAATTCTTGTCAATTATTCATTGGATGCATTTCCTGTGAAATAGGTTGTACAATTTCACATTGTTTTCCTGTGTTATAATAATTCCATGATTCTAATATAATATAATATTATAATAATTCCATGATTCTCACAAGTATGTGTTATATTGTGGGTGATGATGAAGCTCGGGAAAGAAAAGCTGCATCCTCAGTTATACATGATTCGTTTTAGAGATGTACAGAATAAGCGAGGTTGGTTGATTGGTTGATTTTCTGTGACATTCTGACAATTCTGATGACCCTATGTTGTCAGAGAGACCCTTTATCTTCAGGAAGTTAAACCCCCACTGTTTTTTTGTTCTGAGTCACTGAGGAAGAGTTGAAGACTTGTTGGTTTTGGACACCTCTTAAGTGCTTTCATTGTATTTTAAGGGTCAACACGGAAATTTCCATTTACTGTAAATAGAGAACAATGAAGTCTGCCCTTGAAGTGGCTTGAATAGAGCTAATGATTAAATAAAGGGATGGTTAAAAAAACAAACGAAAAAAGGAAATTGTATTGAAGGGACAGTCAACGATTAGGATTGCAGCGAGCTCTGGACTCATTCTGTAACAACTCATGTCTGAGTCGGGTCATGAGTTCTGAAAACCCCTCTTGCCGTAGCAGTCTGGGGGTTGCGCATTTTTGCTTTAATGTACTTTTTATTTGTTCTGTATTTGTTCTTTTTACCAACAGGTAAAACATTTTTTCAAATCTCTTTTTAAAATCCCTTTAATGGCGGTAATTTGTGGGATAAATTGGCCTTTATCCAAACTGCAAAAACAAAAAATTAGTCCCTGATATCAACCACGACAGCAAGGGAAGCGGGGGGAGGACAACATTGTCTTACCGATTACTGCAGGTGTTTCAGAAAAAGTTGATAGGATCTTCAAAAACCACTACATTTCTGGATATTTCAAGTATGCCAACACCCTGAGGCAAGAGCTTATGCACCCTAAGGACAGAACAACGGGAGCTTGAAAAGATGGTGGATTGAAGCCAATGTAGGGAGGAATGCGCATACTTTTGCACCGCTGAAACCAAACAAATGCCTTTCAAATGGATGGCTGACACCGGGGAGCCAGATCCTAGATCAGCGCTCAGCAGTCCATTTACATCTTAAGGAAAAGGAAAACTCCTTTTAAGAAGGCAACGTCCACATCTTGTTTGGATGATGGAGGGATGGTCGGAGAGAGATATAAAGGAAACCGTCTTTGTCAAAGTAAAACACTCTTGCTTCACAAAGAAGGTGGTCAAATTGGACTCAGGTCTGATATGTCTCCAAAGGCAGATTAGCACCTATTTACCCTTGGACTCATCTAACCCTGATGGCTCACATGATGATGGATTGGGTCAAAGACTCACAGCTGACCCTACTGACTCAAATTCAAATGCTCACTCAGGTGACCTAACCTGTTCAGATAGGTGTTAATGACTCCCCTCGCTGGCAAGTCCCAGAGTTGCATGATTTTTTCACCTCAAACCCCTTCCAAGGATTAAATAACTCAAAGTCCCATCGATGGAACTACAGAAGAAACTAAATTTCAAGAAACTGAATTATCCCATTTACTAGTTTAGCAATAGATTGTTGAGGTAAAATTGTGAATTTTCTTTTTTTTTAGATCAACAATGCTGGTGTGTTTTAACCCTGCATAATCATCTTACTTCTCTCTCATGATGTTTATTTTGTGCAGAACTCAGAAATGATTGCCGATTGGGAAAGTAAAGATCAAAAATTCCAAAAATAAGACTAATTGAAATAAACTAGGATCATCTTTCATGTTGTCTCATCTGTATGTGCCCACATTCCTCTCTCTCTCTCCTCTCTTTATACTCACTAGACCGTGAGTGAATTCTTTAATCTTCATCTTTTACACAGCTTCCCTTTGATAATGTCCTTCCCAATATCAGAGGTGGCAGCGGTTAACAGACAGCTTGCTGGCCCTCCCCGATGAACACTGTGTCATTAAAATAGGTGAAAACAAGGTCAGTCTACACTTTCATCCAGCCATGCACAAAGAAGACCTGACAATCATAGCTTTCAGGGGTCATTTGCCGTTAGTCACAGTGCTGCCTTGTGATTAACATACGAGGCTGGTGCTGGTGGAGCTCCATACAACAGCTATTTAGGCCATTGCACATTAAACAGGTTAGATGTCCACGGCTGTGATAGGTCATCACACATTTCTCTTTGACCCACCCGTCAGAAAATGAAACTCATATTCCCTTTGACGCCACTGAGACAAGGCAGAAGCAACCGTTAGCCATCAGGTCTTTAATGATGTCTGTCACTGACTTGAGCGTTTATGTTGCCTCCTTGCTACAAAGCTATTTTCTTTTTTCTTTCTCTCGTAGTCTTCAGCTTGGTTCTGTTCATCCTCTGTTTCATGGGGGAACACAGAGACAACCAGGAGTTTGATGGATCAGCAGAGACAAGAGAAGATCATTCATTATGTTTCAGAATGATGGCTGGTTACAGCCATTAGAAGAATTTTAATCAGTGTTGGGAAAAGCTAAAGAAATTAATAGACTATGGCTTAATTAACAGGAATGGATCGAACAAGACAAACTGGCAATCGCTCAAACAAACAAACGCCATTAAACAGCCTTAGACTGGTGAGCAATTGTAGGGAGTCTGGCAACAACTCACTCACTTCCCTGCTGAATTCTCACATTCTCAAATACTTTCTCACAGACTTTAGAGTTCAAACTTTTACTTTTGTTGCTCTAATTTTTGAGTTTGGGGTGCAGTGCCCAGGCTGAGCTCCACCAGCTCACAAATAAGGGCTTGTGGTCACATTTGTTTTTTTCCACTGGTGTACAAGGACGCAGAGCCCTAAAGGTGATTGTTTGTCACTATTGCTGGTGAAAAAAGAATGCGCTGGACCCATCAGCTTGGAGAGCAAAAATCAGGAGCCTTGTTCCTGCATCATCAACCCGAGGTAGAGATAAACCAATTAATTTGGGGTTTAAAGTATACAGTTATTCCCTTTATTTATTTATTCCTACTCATCTCTTCCTGTTTACTTTTTTGATCTTTTTCTGTATGGAGCATCTGAGACCACAAAATTTCCGCAGGGAGCAACACAGGATTGGTGATTCTGATACATTTATGCGAAATGACAACATAATTAGATGGGTTATTTTCGCATGACACCTTGACTTTATGATTTGGACACCTGTGATTAATGTGATATGATGAATGGCAATGCAACATTAATTCGTTCATTAATTTTTTCATTATCTATACCGCTCAGCACTGAACAAAAGACAGGAGGCAGAGCTGGAGGTGGCAGAGATGAAGATTTTGAGGTTCTCTTTAGGAGTGATGAGGATGGATAGGATCAGGAATGAGTCCATCAGAGAGACAGCTCATGTTAGATGTTTTGGAGAGAAGGTCAGAGAAGCCAGACTGAGATGGTTTGGTCATGTACAGAGGAGGGATTGGGACTATATTGGTAGACGGATGCTGGAATGGGAGATGCCAGGCAGGGAGGCACGAAGAGAAGATTTATGGACGTAGTGAGAGAAGATATGAAGGTAGTTGGTATGAGAGAGGAGGATACAGAGAATAGGGTTAGATGGAGGAGGTTGATTCGCTGTGGCGACTCCTGAAAGGGAAAAGCCGAAAGGGAAAAGAAGAAGAAGAATCTATACCGCTCATCCTGCAGTCAGGGAACATGTCCCAGCTGTCAATGGGTGAGAGGTGGAGCTCACCCTAGATCAATCGCAGGGCCACATACAGAGACATTCAACCACTCACTCTCTCAATCACACATTTGGTGAATTTATGGTCTCCAGTGAAGTTCCTGCATGTTTTTGGACTGTGGGAGGAAACTGGAGAACAGAGAGGGAACCAGACCACACACAAGGTGAAGATGAGCTGTGACTCCACACAGCTGTCAGAATCGAACCAGAAACATTTTTGCTGTGAGGTGCAACCACTGACCAGTGAGCCACCGTGCTGCCTAAGCATGGCCAATATAACAATACAACATAATTAGTTATTTCTATTGTGACACAAAAAAAAGCTCATCGAGGGTAAGAATCCAAAGGAGAGCAAAGTTTAGAAATATGAAAGGGGCACCATCCCCTGCTTTGAGCATCATTGAATTAGAAAATCTGTGTGTGTGTTCAGGGAATTGTTACACCTTTGTGAGTGTGAAAACAGTGTTCCAGCGTCGAACTGGACAGATATCATCATTCCATCACACGAAGCTCAAACATTCAGCTTTGGCCAAAAAGAAAAACACATTCTTTGACTGCAGGAGGGACCGTTCTGCAGAAATGTGACATATTATACCTTTAATGCTGCCTTCACACGGATTCTGGCAGACGGTAGACAGCAAACCAGATGTCATTTTTAGTGGATAAGAAAAGGTAATATTATGCAAAACTGGCAGAAGATAATGCCCAAAGCCGGAATGGCTTGATCTTTGTCATCTTTTATAATGGAATCTGTGGATATTAAAAAGCAACCTCGCTCAAGGTGAAAACCTGTGATCTGGGCAGAAAGAAGTGAGACATTTTGATGCAACATCACCTGGACTTGTGAAATCAACTTGTTGGAAACTTTCAAATGTCAGAGAAAAAAATGTGTCAGTAGTTTTAAGTTTACATTAGAACATAAGCCAATGTGTATTTTTTTGCACCGTGATGTATCATTTTATCAAATAGAATATAGAACACAGAAATAGATATAAAACAATTTGATGTCATGTTATTGATTGACCAATACTTTCAGAATCTTCCATTTGTTTTCCATGCTATTTTTCCATTTATCTGAATGCAGGTAAGTGATTGCAAAATGAATATTTATGCCACAAACCCTTTTCTAAAATATAAAACAACATCAGCCAAACTACTTCTGTTATCTTCAATCTCAGGGCACACCTGAAAAGACCAGTCATCTCAGCGGCGGGTGATCATTTTAATTTATCTGAGCGAAATCATATCGGACACTTACTGCAAGAATAAATTATTTTGCTCGCCGGCATTGAATTTACCATTACAGTTAAAAGATGACATGCTAGGAACCGCATCATATAAAAGCTGAATTTAAAACTTGTTCTATAACCTCCAAAAAGTAGTTCTACCTTCAGAGACTCCCCTCCTCCACTATAGCTTAGTAAAACCATTCAATATCTTCAGGTAATATATCGAACAAAAAGATTTTTCTTGTTTTATAATTTAAGCTTTAATATTCCCGAGGCAGTGTAATTGGGTTGTGCCAGCTCAGTCCAGAGACTCGGGTTGGTCTTGCGAGATATAAACTCATCTCGGCTTGATATTGACGCTCGATGTCTTTTGATGTCTTTGATGTGATTTGTCCTCCAGGGGAAAAAAGGCTACTCTTCACTTTCCAGTCCAGAAAAGGAGGAGAAAACTGCTCTGAGCAAGCCTGCTGCCTCTGACACAAACACAAATTCACACACACACACACACACACACACACACACACACACACACACACACACACACACACACACACACACACACACACACACACACACACACACACACACACACCCTGGCAGCCTCATGTACGGATATATCCACAACGCTGGTAGTTAGGGCATGAGTTAAAAGGATTTAGTCTCATTAAAAAAATTTGAGAAGGATACGACAGAATTGGGATCAGACTTTATTTGACGGCCCGGGGTAGGGGAGTGTAATACTTCGATCAAAGAACAATTGCTTTCAAAATCTGCCACTCTCTACAACAGTGTCCATCCTTTCCTCGGTTGAACTACTGAGGCCTGGATGTTTGTCTCCTGTGCATGCTGCATTTGATGATTGATGTTGGCTCGTTGCTCTGTGAATTTAATCAAATGGCATTTCTCCGGAATTAAAAACACATTTCAAAGCTTTATAGCGCTGTATCCAATATTTTAAACACATGCATCAGTCAGTTGTTGTTCGACGACTGACATCAATCACTATTATTGACTCGGAGGAGAGGAACTTCAACACAAGAGCTCTTTTTCCAGCCTACTTTTGCGAGGCATAGCCGAGCTCGGTTTAAAATCAATAAGATGATGTCAATTTTCTCAAGCTTCTTAAACGCTCTCGAGAAATAGCTTCCTTCTGGTCTTGGCGTGATTCTTATTTAATATCTTCAAATGCTATTTGTTCTCTTGAAGCTTTGACCATTATATTTTTTAAATGATCCACTCTTTCAACACCAGTTTTGAGCTTGCGCTATGTCAAAAATGTAGTGGTGGCTTTCAAATTCAAGTCTCTGTGTAGTTTTGTCTCCACGAAATCATACAGGAAAGGAAATGGCTGCAAGGACAATGACCTCTCCCTGAATATAACGAAACGGACAAGGTGATTATCGACCCGCGGAGGAGGAGGAATAGGGACTGGCACGCACTGCTTGTTCAAGATTGAGGTGAATAGTGTTCGACCTGTGAAATTCACGATTTTATACCAGTCCATTTGGCCAAAATGAGCAAACCCAACATCTGATGTCCGAGGAGAAGAATTTGCAAGTGGACGGTGAAATTTTGGACGCTGGGCAACAACAGAATCAACAGCCTTTTTTCAATGCCTTGTTTCCTGGGCCGATTAGCACAGGAGCGCTCAGATTTGCGGGGTCTCGCGGGAGCACAAATAAACAGAAACACATGAGCCAGCAGTTTTGGCACTGCAGGTGAAGGATTACAGATCCAGAACCAAGATTTATGGCACAAATGTCACCCTTTTGGTATCGCAAATAGTTCTCCTGGGTCTTGGGAAATCGTGGAAATTTCCCCAAACCTAACAAAGTATTTTCATTGTTTAGATAAAACCAATCAGTTTGGTCTCAAGACTGTGGTCTCTGACACCACCTTCCCTGGGTCTGCGGCAACCTAAATTAGGTAAACACCGCGGAACAGCTTCACACCAAACGCTTGCATCCAAAGACAAGTCCAGCAAAGCAAGGCTATCTTTAGAGAGACAGAAGCAAAGAGATGGCCCAAAATAACCAAACAACCAAGATGTGGATAAGCGGGACAACGAATGTAGTCAAGAACTCGTACACAGGTTATATTGACCTAGAAGTGATCACGCTCGCATACCAGATGACCGGTCAAAAATACCATGAGGCACAGAGAACGACACATCAGTCAAGCAGAAAGAATCATCTTCCCGCAAAAAAAACATGACAAATGCTCTCCATGTTTGTGTGTGTCAGGAGGTCCGAAGGTCCGCAGAGAGGAACAGCTATCAATTTAACCGAGGGGAAAATAGATCTATCGATATCACAGCCATGTCATTAAGAAAAACGAAAAGTCAGTCGTAATTCACAGGGACTTGTTTCATTAAATTCACATGTTGCGCAAATGTAATTTATTTTAATGGACCGGGCATATTGATTGGTGCTTTAAACAAACACTGATGATCAGTGAATTAAGAATAGCTCATGTTATAGTTTTACTTTGTGACAAACATTTTTTTATGTTCCTTTGGATAAATGGGATTATTAGTGTTCATGAGTGTTGTTATATGTACTTATACTTAATGTACTTAATGTACTTAATGTACTTATAAGTAACTGCTGTCCTGCCACCAAAGAATATGCTATAGGAATATGGATTTTGACAACTTTGCCAAAAATCAAGGATCACTGCATGATTGAATGTATAACAGAAAAAAAGGCTTTTTAAAAGAGTAGTCAAAGTGGAATAATCTTTTACCATTTCATTTTTATAGAAGTGGTGTCCTGTACGGGGATATTATGGTGTGTCCAAGGGAGAAGGAGATCATGCCTATCAGCTTTTCTTCTCTTGCAGAATCTTTGTTATCACTACTGCAAACCTCGGTCTTTGGGCAATGCAAGAACAGGAACCAGAGTCAAGATATTTTGGACATCGGGGTCAAAACATCCAATTGTGCACCTAGCTTACACCGATTCCACTCACTACAGGTCATCTTCAACTGTCGTTGATTTTTCCATCTGAATTGATGACATAAATTTAATCTGAAACCAAGAATCTCATTGAGAACACCACCCTGGTCCATCGGTTTGTCAATCCTGTGAATTCAGAGGTAAATTTAACTGTGAATGAGTTCCTCCAGTGTTTGAACAACAAATGAATTCTAACGTTCATTGCATACTTTATGACAGGTACTACTACACACTCTCGCACACAGCCGATTCCTTATTTATATGCCCTATTATGTAAACATGCTATGTGAGTACTGAGTCGACAGTATTTCTTTACTTTGAACATTAGAGACAATTATAATGCTGTTAATAATGATTAATTTGTTTTAAATTGCGAGGCAAGGCTGTGAATCAAGCTGGCAAACACTGCCCTGCAACAGCAAGTGAGATAAAGGATGAAGGAAACTGTGATGAGACAGTCGAATTTACAGTGCCTGGCTTTATTTACCAGCAAGTATAATGCCAAAACAAATGGCTGACGTGTGCTTTTGGCTTCGGACACTGAATGAATGTATAACAGGACAAGAGGATCTTGATTTTTTTTTTCTGATGATCTTAAAACACTTTGTTTCTCTTTGTTTGAGTTGATAGGGAAAAGCAGTGGACGTCTCGACAGGGATATTAGCCAGGGGTTGTTCATAGCAAAGCCAAAACAGACAGAGAGAAAGAGCAAGCTGATGATTGTCTTTGAGAAATGACAAACTCCTGAATGCACAACTTATTTTGCGCGTCTAAAAATATGATGATGACAGTTTAACAAGTGTGAGTGTTCCAAGAAATTATCTTTCCAACTTACATTCCATAAAAAGTTTGATGAATTAAAAAAATCCATACACAGCACATTATAAAACAAACAAATGAAGTGTTTTGAAAGAGAGAAGGGTGAGAAAGAGACAAAACAGAAGTAAGAAAGCAATCTGGAGAGATAGAAACAGGATTGGATAATGTAAAGCAACAAAAGCATATAATCGAAAGTCTTCTCAAACTGAGTTTAGAAAGATGTGGATTTTCCATGGACACATGCAACTACTGCCCCAATGCAATATTGTACTCTTTTCATTTATTTATTTATTCTATTTTCTAATTGTTTATTCTCATTGCACCAACTTGAGATCCCCTGACTTTAACCAATGCACACTACATAAAAATAAATAAGAATTCAAAGGAATTAGAAAAAATTCTCATGTGTTTAAAACAAAACCTCTTCCTTGCAACTTGAGTGCTGGTATTTTGTGTTTGTGTGTTGTTATTGCGTATGCGTGTGTGTGTATGTTTGTGTGTATAAACTGGAAAAATATGTCCAGACTGTATTCAAGATAATGAAGCTATCCACAGTAACGAATTTCTCTCATAACAATGTGAAATTTGTCCCAAACAAAGATATTAATGCACATTGGTTTCAATTATTTAAATGGAAATGTCAGACGGCAAGTAAATGCCGGTTATATTACATGTATGGTATGGTTTTTGTTTGGCTGTAATTGCTTGATTTATACTTGTTACACAAACAAATTGATAATAATAATTTGGAGATCGCCAAGCAACGGTGTGATTTTAAGATTTATCCATTTTTGTATTTTTAATACTGGGTGGAGAGACATGATGTGAACGCATTGCTGCTCAGGGAAATGCCTTGACCCCACATGAATTTTAATTACGGGAATGGAAAAACCAATAAAGAGCAAATTCTTACATCAGGCAGGGCAGGAACCAGATAAATTTGAAAAATCAAAAGAGCCAAAACAAACAAACAAAAAAAAAAAAAAAAGTAAAAAGGTAATAAAATTTT
>CAAKHD010002783.1:1908-16908 GCA_901007705.1 Fistularia tabacaria | reverse complement strand
CAGCCACAGGGAGCCGACCCCCGGGTTAGATCTTCCACCTCGCGGCGAGAAGATTCCCTGGTTGGATTCCCACCTTCCGCCGCGGGGTCTCCATGTTCTCCCCGCGTCTGCGCGGGGTTCCTCGGGGTTCTCCGGGTTCCTCCCACAGGGAGGTGAACTGTCGACCCGGATGTGTGAATGGCTGCGTGTCTCCATAAGATGGGCGTCTGATGGTCCACACCTGCTCCACCTGCTCCCAGTGCAGCGTGCAGCTCTGAGCGCTCAGGGTGTCTGCTGCTGCTGCTGGCTCCTCTGCTGGCAGGTCAGCTGGATTCTGGCTTCCTATGAGCTCCTTCTTCTGCACGCTTCCTTCAAATCCAGGAGCTGTTTCGTTGTGACTCCGCCATGAGTCGTGTGTTTGTGTTCTCACTTTTGCTGAGTCACGCTTGGCAGCGTGAATGGCCGTGCGTCAGTTTGCGGGGGGAACCCTGCCTCTGGCCCGATCCAGGATCCACCGAGGGAATGAATGTACGGGGAAATGAGCAGCAGGATTCCCAGCCTTCTCGCCCGAAAGGATGGAGATCCGGTCGCAATGTCTGACTTTTAGATCTTGTGAAACTGGCAACCCTCTTTGGGGAGTTGTCGCCGTGGAAACTGAGAATCTTCTCGTCTTTCTTTGGGTGTTCGGGCCGGCGTCCTGAAAAATGGGCCCTCGATGGCAGCCGCTTGCACGTGGAATCCCTACTTTTAATGGCAGGCGTTGTGGAAACCAAAGGAAGAGTCTCCTCAGAAGACTTCCAGCTGCAGGAAGCACTGAGGTTGAAGAAGCTGAGACAAGAGTTCCTGCAGGAACCATCACACAAGCGCCAGAACAATCGCGGCCCAGACTCCAGCAAGACCGTTGTTTCTCGTATTTTATTTTCCACATGCTATACATCCACTCTCCATTCTTTAAGCGCTCCCACGCCCTGCAGATGGAATGTCACGCATACGTCGCATACCGACACCGAGCCCACAATCACCCGCCCCGCACAGACACACGGGTATTCGGATGTTGACGTCTGTTGTTTTGTTTAAATCATTTGATGAGAACGTCCCCGAGGTGCCTTCGAGGAGCGTCGACGTAAATCCATCCAGGTGAAGATCTTTGAGAGGTCCTGGAGTCCCTCATTGTGTGGAGAAATGAGGAAATGGCCGCTCTCGTGGCTCTCCTTTTGTGTGTCTCTGAATGAACGCTTCTTCCTCTTGTGGAGAAGAAGCGCCGCGAGTGTCTGACAGCGTGGGGTCGCAGGACCTCGTATACCTTTACACCAGGGACACGGAGCCGCCTAACAGGAAGTTATTTGCTGATTGAGAGATGAAGGCTTCCATTTTTAAGAGCCTGCATGGAATGAATGGGCTTTCTGTGGGCTCTGAACATCACGGCATGCCTCTGGAATCACATCTCAGGCGGGAGCTTCCGCGTCAACGCGGCACCTCCCGTGGTGTAGTTTGGTCTCAGTTCAATGATTAATCCCGTGTCAGGGTTCGTATTCAGGCAAAGCTTGCGGAAGCGTTAGCGGTGGACGGACGTCTCTGCGGCTCCCTGACCACGGTTGTGTACTTCTACAAACCCCGGCTCCGTGGGGGGATAAATTCATTGTGTTTACACATAAAACACTCCAAATGCGTCTCATTAATCGGGCCATTATTCCTAACAGGATCAGGAACAATCCGGAGGTCCGGCAGAAGCGGAATCAAACTTCTCTGGTGTCGGGGGAGACTCTTTCTGTGCATCTGACGTGGGGTTTCCAGGCAAATATCTGATTTAAACATCAACGGTTCAGAGGCTCCTGCGGAGCGTCAGTGACCTCTCGATGGGCGTGATGCGTTCACGGACCGTCAGTGACATCTAGTGCCGGCTCGTGGGGGAAGAAAGAAAAAAAGCCGTGCCGGGTCTTGACTCCTGCACAGGTCGCGGGACTCTGACGTGCCGCTTGGAAACTCCAGGTTGTGAAGCCTTGTGAAGGAACAGCAAGCATGGGCAGATGTGTGGAGAAGACAGAGGAGAGAGGAGCTGGTTTGGAGACCCTTAGGAGAAGACAGGAGGCAGAGATGAAGATGTGGAGGCGTCCATCAGAGGGACGGCATATGGCAGATGTTCTGGAGTCACACTGAGATGTTCTGGACATGGACAGAGGAGGGATGGAGAAGACCTGGGGAGGAGGATGCTGAGGTTGGAGGAAGACCTGACAGGAGGTGTATGGATGGAGGGAAGGAGGACAGGGGGTGGATGGAGGCAGATGATTGGCTGTGGAGACACCTGAAGAGAGAAGCAGGAAGATGTGCAAATGTCTGTGATTGGATGAGCGGCGGCGTTCACCTGGACCAATCACAGGGCCACATGGAGACGACCAACATGTATGAAACAGTAGATCTTTATTTCTTGTCACACAGGCAATTTGATGCAAAATTATCAAACATCAGATGTATTTTTTTTTTTTATTAAATCTTCCAACAAGAGATTTTTATTTTTCCAGATTTCCTCCAGATCTCGTGTCGACCGCGTTCCCCGAGCCGCCCGGAAGAACCAAACTCTCCGGCGGGAAACAAAGTAATCCAGGAAACGTCTCACCAGATTCATTTCTTTAAAAAATAATAATTTTGAAATCCTCTTTAAAAAAATGATCATTCGTAAGGCAGCAGCCTCTGCCCCCGATCTTCTTCTGCCCCATCATCTCCTGGTTTTGACACTTTTCTTTCCACCCACGACAAAACCGAAACACTCGGCGGCGTGAAAGGAGAAGCTGCTGCGAGGCTGAGGAGCCAGAGGAACCAGAGGAACCAGGCCCACGGGAGAAATCATCTGAACGCTGAGAGGAATGAAGCAGCAGCAGATGCTGCAGCGTGCAAAAAAAACAAGTGGATTCTTTCCATGATTCTTTCTTTTAAACATATGAAGTCAGGCTCACTTGATGAGGAACGAAAAGAAGGTTCTAAAACCAGGGAGGGAAAACAAACACCGGCTTCAGGCCGTCTATAAATAACCTTTGGCTTGCATAGGAAAATGATTGCGAGGCTGTTTTCCAGAGTTTGGGTTGCATTTGGGAGCTCAGACGTCGACTTGGACGAAGCGGCGCTTTGTGCCTGGGAGCGGTTTTAATGGCGACCGTCCATGCCTCTGTGGCAAGGTTTCGGTGGGACGGCTTTGACGCGGAAATAAAGCGAGCTCCCGCAGCCGTCGGCTCACTGAAGGAAGACGGATTTGGAGGTTAAACTGCGAGAATGCAAATCAGGTTTGCGTCATTTATCATAGAAACCAGAGAAATTAAAAGGAAAACGTGGGGTTCTTCTGGAGCCTGTCCGTCCGTCCGTCCGTCCGTCGCCGAGCTCTGACCTCCTTCCACCTCCTCTCCCCCCGAGCCGCTTCCCTTCCGTCCATCCGGAGATTCTGACCACACCTTTTGTTTCCTTGCGGGGAGGAAAAAAGGATCAGCTCCAGTCTCGCCATCCAAGGGCTCTCCGTCATCTTTCCCGTTTACCGGCGGGCCACCGCGGCCCGTCCCCTCCAAGCTGGAACGCACGGAGCGTCTTTCTCAACGAAACTCATAAATGGGCAAGCTGTGCTCCTGGACGTGGTTGAGGTTCAGTGACTGGTACCTGCAGGGGGCGTCAGAAGAACAACGTGAGATGCGAAGGACTTTCCCGACCGCTCGTGGACGCGCGCGGCCCTCGCGGTTACCATTCGGAGCTCCGGTGGTAGTAGTATCCCTCTATGGTGGCGGTGGACTTCTGGAAGCAGATGTAGTAGAAGCCCGCGAAGGACGCCCCGCTGATGTCTTTGATGGTGTGGTCTGGAACCAGGAACTGCTCCTGAGCGTGCAGAAGAACACGGAGCAGGTCACGCTTCAGCCGCAGCGAGGAGGGGGAGGGGCAGCGGCGTGGAGATTAAACACGGAACACCGACCTTCCACCTCATGAACACGTAGTCGCTGTTATCCAGCGCTTCGTAGTCGAAGTCGTCCGAGTTGAACGTCTTGGCGTATTTGTAGAACGGCTGGAATTTGCCCTGGAGACAAGAGCAGACATTTGGCCCGTGTGGACCTTGGATGGTTCTTCACTGCACAGGAAAACACGCCACCTATGACGGACAAAACCGGTGCGTGTTCATCTCCGTGAGCGGATTCGTCGTCCACGGCTGGTCGTAACGTCAGCCTCGGGACATCTCAGGCCAAATACTGGATTCTAGTTTTCAACGCTGACATGGTGTCTGTTTACCAACCGGTCGGTTTTCAGTCCAGAGTTAGCAGAGAAAAAAACGATTATTCAGCGGGGTTACTTTGATTGTGTAAATGAAATGACACCCACACCCACCCACACACCCACACCCACACTAAACTCAAAGTACTTCCGCTTTGGATGTTGGCCTTCAGCTTCACTTCACTTCGTTGAGTTCATCCGTCAGGATGATGCAAGAACATTCGCCCTACATCCACGGAGGAGACGCTTCATGTCAGACTGAGCTAACGCTAACGAGCTGGAAGCAGGAGGAACAGCTGAAGGTCTGTCAGACCTGAGGGAGTTCATGCACACAGTGCAGGGTGGATTTCAGCCAAAAAGAAAAGTTTGCTTTGGGGGCAAAATACTTTCTGTGGCCGCTTAAAGCACCAGATATGCCAGCAAACAGCTGACTTTGGGAGAGGACAGACATCTCAGGGCCAGTTCCACCAAAGTTCCACATCCAGAAGACGTTTGACAAGTTTGAGTGTAGAATAGAAATGATGTAAAAACGAGCAGGGCCGCAGGACACAGGAGAGCATGATGGTACTTGAAGCGCAACAATCCTTTTTATATTTGTGGAATTACAAATCCGCCTGCAGAGGTGAGGACGTGAGCGCATCTCGTTCGACTGCACTGGAGTGTTGAAATGCTAGAGGCCAATAATAGTGTGAGGGATACTCGGAGGAAGGGGACATACCCAGTGCTTCCTGTCCACGTCCTCGTCCGCGTCCCACTTCCTGGTTAGAAACGGTCTTTTCTGACTTATGATTTCGCCGGCGAAGAAGGTGGTGAGAGTGGGATATTCCTGCAGAGGCAGGCAGTGGAAATACATGAATGAGTTTCATTTGTTTGAACACAAAGCAAACAGCAACACTGCTTGAAGAGAAGCACAATACTGAAATCTGTTTCATCAATCTAACTCAGTTCATGAATCAATTTACTCTTTGTCAGGTTAACTTTGCAACATGAAACGATCTTAAATAGATAAATACGTACAGAAACAGGGCTCAAGTTGAACATTCGAGCAAAGGTTTGTTTCTCCAATCCTTCAACTCGAGCTGTGACTACCTGCTTCTATAAAAAGGCGGCCGAACGACGGGCCGAGTGTTACTCGTCTTTCACGCCGCTCCGCCACCGCTAACCTTCACTACCCCCACCTCGGTCTTACATAATGTAATGGATACACACCACCGACTCCAACCAGCTACGGTCTTCAGTTTACACTCAAAGTGGACATAGTTAATGTGTCCCAGGGGTCAGGGACCAGAAGTCAGTCCCTCCAGCTGACCGAGTTTCAGGGGGTTACCTCAGTCAGACCTTTGATCTTCAGATATCCACACAAGTAGGAGTCCTCCACTGTCACATGCTGTGCAAGATAACAACAACAAAAAAAAAGATAATGCAGAAGTTTCCATTGCAGCAACGGTCTTTTTTTTTTTTTTTTTCCTTTTTAATGCTCAAAAGATGTGATATTATCGGACGTGAGAGGAGACAGAGGTGGAGAACTCTGACACTGACAGCAGATCCAGCTTCTGCTGCTTCAGTCATTTTAAGCTAGCTGCCAGTGAGAGCAGATAGTTTCACCCCCGCAGAAGGCCGTGGACATTATTCCCTCATTTAAAATAAGATAAGATAATACTTTATTGATCCCCATAGGGCAAATTTGGGTGTTGCAGCAGCAACATTAGAGGGAAGAGAAAAAGAAAACAGGATATATATATATATATATATATATATATATATACACACACACATATACAAAAATATACACAGTACACACATACACAGTATACACATACACATTTACATATGGATAGCACACACACAAAAAAAAATAAAATCTAGAAACGTCCCCCCGGAGGACGGCAGTGTCTCCTGGGCTGGCCGGGGATCAGCACTGCCGGCCGGGATTGCTTGAATCCCAACAAGCCGCTAGCAGGAGGGCTAGAAGCAGCGGCTAGCAGGAGGGCTAGAAGCAGCGGCTAGCAGGAGAGTTAGCAACCGCGGCTAAAAATAAGGCTGATGGAAACGGACGTCCTCCGGAGGGGCGGCGGGCGTCTGCGGCGGGATTACCTGCAGCACCACGTCCACGTCGTACGAGTTGCCCTTGCTCTTCTGGAAGCCCCGGAACTGCGAGCCGCTGTAGAGGAGCGACGTGGCTACGCCGGGCTGCTGGGTGTTGATCGGGGCGGGCGGGACGAGGGAGGCCGAGGACGAGCAGGCCGAACCGGCGGCGCCGCGGCTCTCGGCTCGGACGGGCATGATGAGCGCTAACGTGTCGCCGTCAGCCACCGTCATGAACCCTGTGGCTGAAAACCGCCGGGGGAAGAGACGGAGAGACGGGCTGCGGGCGGAGGAAGGAGCGCCGGCCGGGAGGAATCCGACAAACCCGAAAAGTTTGCGCGATTTCACAAACTGAATGCAGGACAGGCGATCCGAGGCGGACTCTCATTATAGAAACAAGCTTCCGTGGATCTCATTGGTTGAACAGGTGCCCGGCGAAAGCGACAATCCTGTTGGACAACGCGCCGAAGGGAGCTCTGGGAGTTGTAGTTCTTCACACACGCAGCTTCCCCGCCTTTCCGTCCACATGGTGACCGCGCAGATTGCCCAGAGAGAAGTCCAGATGAGGTATTCTTGAGCTGACACGTCTTTTACCCATAGTTCTGAATAAACTCAATGGAGTTTACTCATCATACCATTCAGGGACCACCAACGATTTTTTTCTCGAATCACACACACTCACTTTAAAAGTGTGTTTAAAGCCTGGACTTCAGTGTTTGGAACTTAAACTTATACTAAGTGTTGTGTGTGAGGACGCGGGTACAATACAAATCATCCCCTGCTGCATTGGCTCAGGAACTGTACAATACAGTGTTAAATCTTCTTCTCCCTTGGGCTTTAGGTCTCCACAGCCAATAAGATAAGATAATACTTTATTGATCCCCACAGGGGAAATTCATGTGTTGCAGCAGCAACATTAGAGGGAAAAGAAAAAGAAAACAGGATATATATATATATACACACACACACACACTCTCTCTCTCTCACACACACACACACACACACACACACATATACACATACACAATATACATATACACATATATACATACACATTTACATATGGATAGCACATCCACCTTCTCCATCGAAGCCTCTTCTCTGGATCCTCCTCTCTTCATATCCTCTCTCACTACCTCCATTCATCTTCTCTCTGGTCTTCCTGTAGTCCTCCAATTCCAGCATCTGTCTACCAATATATTCTCCATCCCTCCTCTGTATTTGAACCAACCATCTCTGACCTTCTCTCCAAAGCATCTACCATGTCATTCCTGATCCTCTCCATCCTGGTCACTCCAAAAGAGAACCTCCACATCTTCATCTCTGCCCATCCAGCTCTGCCTCCTTTCTTTTCCCCAAACCATCCATCATCTCTGCTCTCACCACTGTCTCCTCCACCTTTCCTTTCCTTCTGGCTGATGTTCTTCCATCTCATAGAACCCCCTGACACTTTTCTCCAGCCATTCCAACCTGCTTGAACCCGTTTCTCCACCTCTTCTCCACACTTTCTGTTGCTCATGACTGTTGACTCTCAGTACTTGAAATCCTCCAGCTTCTTGCTCTCCACTCCCTGTAGCCTCAGCGTTCCAGCCGGGTTCCTCTCATTCACACACATCTATTCTCTCTTCATTCCTCTCCTTTCCAGAGCAAACCTCCACCTCTCTAGATGTTCCTCAACTTGTTCCCTGCTGTCACTACACATCAAAATGTCATCTGCAAACATCATGGTCCATGGAGATTCCCGTCTAACCTCATCTGTCAAGCTGTCCATAGGCACTGCAAACAAGAGGGGGCTCAGAGCTGCTCCCTGATGAAGTCCAACCTCCACCTTGAACTTCTCTGTTCTACCTACAGCAACACCTCACCACTGTCTCACAGCCAGCATACATGTCCTGCACCCGTCTAACATACTTCTCTGCCACTCCAGACTTCCTCATACAATACCATAGTTCCTCTCCTGGCACCCTGTCGTATGCTCTTTCTCGGTCTAAGCAATACAATGTTAAATGATTGTTTTCAAAACGTTTATTACACTGAGAACACATTCAAGTTGGTAGTGGATGTCAGAACATTGTGGAAAAAGTGGCTCAGGGATTGTACTCTGGAGTCGGATGCAGTTGCTCCCTCAGATAGTCCGTGTATCTGTGGATGTCGGAGACACGAATCCGATGCTGCTGAAGCTCTTTGTCTTGAATCTGTGAGCGGCAACAAACATGTGAGACACGGAAGAGAGAAGTTCTGTTTGTTTTCAGGTCATTTCAAGACACCTGCCTTTTTCATAAGCGCCACTTTCCAGTTATTGACCCCAGTGACCAGCTGAGTCTCTCTGTCATTGATCTTCAGCAGACGGTTGTCATGGCCCACAACCAGCGCCTCCATCACCGCGTCTTTGTCGGTGAACAGCTGAGCAAAGAGAAGCAGGGAGAGGAGTCGTGTCCCGAGGGGACAGACGGTGCAGTTTCACGGCTTTCCTCAACAGTGGCCCTCAATTATTAATATATAAACACTTTCTTGCACAATCCTATTTGGCCGAGCTGCTGACGTTAGCGCTGTACAATCACAAGCTGCGATGTTACATCAGAGCGGGAGGTTCAGACCGTCTCTGCTGTTCTTCTTTTTCTTGGGAAGGAGTACAACTCACCACTCTAACATCATCCGCAATGACCTCCTCCGCGCTTTCTTGAGCCACGGCCTCCAGGGCGGCTGATGCAACCCCTCGCACCTTCTCATGATAGCCGTCCTCCAGCTCTCGGAGCTGGCTGAATGTGTGCTCCAGTTAAAGAAAGTGGAAAGCAAGCAGGGGATCTGGTTCCGTCTCTCGCACAATAATGATGATAAGCATTTATGTTAACGTAGCTGTTTTCTTATCAAAAGTACTGGGTAAAAGCAAACTTGCATGAAGTTGCACAATGAAATAGAAGTAATAAACAAGAAAATAGGCTGAAAGTCCCAGTGAAAAGGAAAGGGGAGAGCAATCATACAGACATCATGATAGGGATTTTTTTATTTGCAATCCTAGCATCTATTTCTGTCACCTTTGATGAAATATGGCAAGGATACAACTTGTAAGGTACTTGAACTTGTCTTTTTACCTGCGTCTATTTTTCATGCCTCGTCGTCTGACGTCCATGTGACGTTACCGCTGCTAATCCCTCCAAGCGATTTGTGAAATATTTAAGTATTTGTGTCCGACCGTGAGCTCGAAGGCTGGCATGAAACGTCCACAGTGGGATTTGGATCTGTTTAGATTTCCTCATGGATCAGTGAAGAACTCAGTTTTGTATCTTCTTTCTCAGCAGTGTTCTTTAATTTCACTTGAACTCTTGAGAATCTGTCTTCTCTGAGTATCTTCCTCTCTTCCCTTTGGGCTCGTCCCTTCAGAGGTCACCACAGCCAATCATCTGCCTCCATCTAACCCTCCTCCATACCCCTCCTCTCAGGTCTTCTCCATCCCTCCTGTGTCCACGTCCAAACCATTTCAGCGTGACTTCATCTCCAGAACATCTACCATGTGCTGTCCCTCTGATGGACTCCTTCCTGATCCTCTCCATCCTCCTCACTTCCCATCTTCATCTCTGCTGCCTCCAGCTGTGCCTCCTGTTCTTCTCCTGGAGGCTCCAAAGCAGAAGCCCTGGCTGATCTCACCTCCGTCTCCTCCACCTTTCCTTTCATGCTCCTTTATCACCCCTGACACTTTCCTCCACCCGTTCCAACCTGCTTGCACAGATTTCTCCACCTCTTTCCCACACTGTCCATTACTGTGGACTGCTCATCCATCTTCCTCACCGTTCCACTTGGGGTCCCTCTCATTCACACAGAGAAAACTGAAATAAAGGATCCGCGGCGGCGTGAAGTTAAGATGGAAAATAAGAACCTGTGTAATTTCCGATGCAGAGGATATATTCCCGCTGCGCTTTCAATGAAGCCGCCAACCATATCTGAGATGTTCGTGTTCAACCTGTTGGTGAGATCCTGTGAGGAGAATGCAAGTTGCCAGTGATTTCATATAAAGCACGAGAAGTGATACACACACACACACACACACACACACACACACACACACACACCTCCAGCAGGCTTATCAGCTGAAGCTCCTGCGTCAGCAGGTTGCCACAGAGCACGGAGATCTCCTGGTCGCGGTGCTTGGCCTCGGCCTCCGGCAGCTGTGGACCCCTCACCTGCAGAGGTGAGGATGTCAGCGCGGGTCGGGCTTTTCGACATTCGCACGGCGGCCCCCCGGAAGCTCACCTCTCTGTGCTGCCGCTCAAAAGCTGCCAATATTTGAGAGGTTTTGCGCTGGTAGTCCGTCTCGGCCGCCGCCTGGCCGCCGAGGAACGACTCCACCTCCGCCTCTCGCCTCTCATGCTCCGACAGGCCTGTTTTAAATAGTTTCCCGCACAGTCCCGCTGCTCCTTGCTCAAAGGTAAACACAGTCAAGGACTCCTTTCAAAGTTTACCGAAGGCTGAGTGTAAATAAATCACGTTCCTTTGAACGGATGAGCGTGGAAAGCAGAGGATATGTCTGAAGCAGAGCGTCCACTCCTGAGAGCTTGGACAACGTCTCTGCCTCCGGATCATCTTCGATCATGTGCTTGAAAAACCGCGACCCGTTCAGGTTCTCCACAAAGGCATCCTGCGGGAAACATTCAGCCGATGGACGGGTCGCTCATCCGAGACGGATAAGAAGCCGATTGCAGCGATGTGCGGTCAGGGGAGGCGTCATAAAAAAACAAATCATGATAAAAAACATAAAACATTTGTAAATATTGGCCCACTGAACTGTGATAGAAATGTTATTACTGTATGATTCCAATCATTCCGATGTTTTTTTTATTGTCAATATGGCCGGATTTTCCCGTTCAAATACGGTGGAAAGGCGCCAGGTGAGGCAGCGACGAGCTGAGCCTCCGCGCCGATTGCACAGCCGACGATGTGCGGGCAGCCAGCTGGTGAATGGTGACTTTATGCCAGTTGAACATATTGTTACATTACTGATGTTGTTATCGTTGCGCTGCAGTGAAGAAAGAATTTCTCCAATGGGGATCAATAAAGTATTATCTTATCTTATCTTACATCAGGCGGGTCTTACTTTGTGCAGATGCAGCTCGGTGTTCCGCCTGTGCTCGGCCTCGGCGGCCTGCTCCATCCTCAACTCCTCACTTTTCATTTCCTCCAGCACATAATGGTATTTGGTAGAAGCCTCTTCTCTCTGCGCGCACGTTTGATTCCGTCATGTCGGTTCGACGGGGCAGAAGATGATTCAAACGGAAAATGTACTGTGATGCGTCCTCACCGTCTTCTCATTCAGATATCTGTTGTCCAGAAACTTCAAGTGTGGAAAGTAGGCGGTGATTAGGAGTTTGTAATCTTCATCCGTGGAGAAGGGATTTCCAAAAATGTTGAGGGTGAACAGGTTCTTAAACTTCCTGAGGCAGAGCACCTGTGAAAAGAATCACGCTTACGTCACCCTGCAAGGCGATATAAACCGATGTATCGCGATATATTAGAACACCGCGGATTCCACTTTGTTACATTGTCCAGTTGACCAAGGAGGTTGTTGGAGATGCAGAAGAGTGTTAGCTTCTCCAGCGTGTTCATATTTTCAATGATGGAGATTCTGTTGTTGGACAAGTTGAGCACCTCCAGGTTTCGCAGGGATTCCAAACCTTCGATTTTCTCGATGCTGTTGAAGGACAAATCTGAAAGATGCATTGAGACACATTTGAGTGGATATCTAAAGCTCATCAGATCACGCATTGGCGTCTATGTCTTTGTCGACACGTGCACATTATGATGGGGACGGATAAGCAGGGTATCACTGAAAAACACTTTACTGAGCCATGTCAAATTGATCAGATGGTCTACGCCTTCAATCTTCTGTATGAGGTTGTTGTTTAAATCCAGCTTAGTCAATAATGTGAATTCCCACAGGCGGTCAATCTTCAAGATGTCTGAGGGAAATCAATAAAACAACAAGTGAATTTTCACCAGATGTCATAACTCATTTTAAAATCGTGGCCTGAATGAAACTCAATTTTATTTCCTCACTTCGGTATTCCAGATTGAGTTTCAAGACGTCGTTGAAGTGGATTCCCTCCTCCTTCACGATACGTTCGGCTTGACCTTGAGTACGTTGTTCCAGTACTGCCATGCGTAAAATGTCCTCATCCATGAAAATGGGTTTAGATTTAAAATGCTGCTCGTTCATCATGTTGCTGAATATACCGCAACACTGCAGCAGTGAAAACAGAGAAAAGTATCATCAATATGTATTTTTTAAATTGCAACTTTTTGGATTTCATTTACAAAAAGACTGTGCAGGATGTGGTCAAGAAAATATTAGCCAGCTTTTGCCACCACTTTTATTGGCCTATTAAATAATCTAATCGAGTCAATATATATATATAAAATAAAAAGCATTATAAAATATGAAGCTCTGGTTTTTGAAGCAGAAACGTAGAAACGTAAAATCAGCTCTTACCACGCCGCGCCCTGTTGTTTACACGCTGTTGCATAGCAACCGGCGGACTCAAAGATGCGTTCAAGTACATTAAAAGGACTCTGTTGAAGCGAGGCGACCTCCACGATACACCCACGAATTGTCAATTTTTTTCGTGAATACAAAATAGATCATGCACAGGTACCACAAACCAATCGCCTTACATGTTTTATTGATTTATTTATTTTTTATAAAATGATTGTTTGTACAATGCGGGTTGTGCAATACTGAAATGTTGAACATTTTTAGCCCATAAATTTGACGTGTCGTTTCCGAGCGTTACCTGTACGTGTGTATGTTTTGGTGCTGTTTCTACTAAATACGTCTCTACACTTCGTTAAAGCTCAGAACTAATGCGAAGGAAATAGTAATCTCACGTTGCTGGTTATTTCCGAATGTAATTGACAATATTACGAGCTGTACGTAATGGGCTGCCGGCTGTTTGGTCCAATAGGATGCGTCAGTGGGCGGGGCTTCGGAGCCCCGCCCCTCGGCCTGGGCTCGTCATCCCCGGCCGGGTTGTTTGTTGTGTTGTCAAAATGGAGTTCTTACTTGGCAATCCGTACAGCACTCCCGTGGGCCAATGCATAGGTATGTTTGTCTTGGAAATAGACTTACTGGACGTATGGTACTTTCTCCCATTTACCTTTTAAATCATCATCTATTTTTTTTCCCCCCTCCTCGCTATCAGGTTTAGGCCAGTTGTAATAGCGAGCTAGCGCGCATCATCTCAGCACGTCATCTACTTGGAATGAGCTCTCAGCTAATGCTAGCATGCTAACTTAACAACTTAGTTCGCTGTGATTTCAAGTTCAGTTTAGTCAACGTGGTATTTCAAGGCATGTGGCGGGCAGCGAGTGTCCTCGGGTTTAGTAGTCAAACACGCAAAAACAAAGGGTGGCGTGAGTGATGTTGTAAAAGAGACTTTATTGGAAGTGGCTCCCAGAGGCTGCAGTTAGCCAAGCTGTGATTCAGTGTTTCCACCTGAAAGTATATGTCTCGTGATAACTGCGGGTGTGTAGGTTGTGTTTGCATGCAGGGCTGAGGTGAAACGTTTGGTCTACCACATCCATTTGGTGTGGTCGCATCTCTGATGGAAGCCAAGCATGCAGCCCAGAGCCAGGCTGTGCCTCCAGCTCTTCATTGAAATGAGGACATAATACGGTGTTTTATCCAGTAATGACAAACTGTCGTCTGAAGGCCTTAATCTTCAATTCTTTTGCTTCGCTGCGATGGTGTGTCATTCAGTGTGCCTCCTCTTCAAAATGTCTCAATATCAGCATTATTTGAACAGCATCTCGGCTGTTGTCATCTTGTCGATATAAAGCCCCATTCTTGGTTGTCTTAGACCGTTCCTCAGCTTCTGGCTCATCTAAACACCTTTTATTTTCAGTACAAGCGTTCACAAAGATTTGGTGCGTGTTTAAATGGCACAGCGGATGCCCTGTTTTCAGTGTTTCTCCAAATACTCACTCATCTTTGTCTTCATGTCAGTGCAACAGGTGCCCATGAAGAATTTGTTTTCCTGAGAGCCACATAAGTTCAGAACGCTGATCCATAAATGATCCCTGCAGATTTAATGTCCTGGTTGACCCCTGGTAAGAGCTGTAATGTCTCCTTGATGACAGGGCTGTACCGCAGTCAGACTCATCCGTGCACTGGATGGAAATAGTTTGGAGGACGGATGTTTAGATGGGCTTTGTCTGGGGCCGGTGGAGCCCCCCCCCCACAGATGACCTGCAAGAAACAAGCCAATTCCAGAGTTGTCTGACGCAAAGCTCCCCATATCCAGGCTTCCATCGCTCCTAATTCATTTTTCTAAAAGTCCACGACAGCATTCTTGTATCTGAATGAGGTGACCAGATGCTGGCCTGTAAGCTGGCACCTCAGCTCATCTCAAACACCGCTAATACTTCTCAATATTGTCTTTACTTTCGGGGGGAAAGAACCCGTTGACGATGACACGACAACGCAAAGAGGTCAAAACAATACAAAACTAAGCCCTTTTGCGCATCATTGATCAACTCTGAAAGTCTCAGTCTGTTGGGAAATGAAACAGCTCACCAGGTCTTTAACGGCCTCCCTATTTCCGGGATCAGCCCCCCGTGTCGAGCGTGCTCAGTGTGTCGGGGGGAATCGATCCGTTAATCTGATGCTGTGTGTGTGTGTGTGTGTGTGTGTGTGTGTGTGTGTGTGTG
>CAAKHD010002781.1:33641-50873 GCA_901007705.1 Fistularia tabacaria | reverse complement strand
AGCGGGTTGCTCTGGATGGCGCCTCATAAAAGTTGGCAGGGTAGGTGGAAGTTTTGGAGTTGGAAGCGCTACAGAGTGACACACACACACACACACACACACACACACACACACACACACACACACACACAAACACGCCTCACTCCAGTTCTGTTTCTCATTTAGCTGGGAAGGAAGCAAGTCTTGGAATATTACCATTGGTGGTCGAGTTTCTGTCCTTGTCCCTCTTCTCTGGGAAACTCACCTCCCAGGCGACCAGTGTTGCCACAGCATTAATCCTGATGGACAAAAGATGGGAGTGCCACGGAGTGAGTTGCTGCCCAGCCTTCTTATTGGCTGGCTTACTCCCATGCAACGTTGCAATTGGCCAATGCTATGTTTATATACAAATTAGAGAAGTCAGAGGTCACATCCATCGATCTTGATGGTGTCATGAAGAAAACCTGACCCCAAAACCTCAGAAAAAAATCTAAATGAGGTTAATTCCTATCCGATACACACACAAACACAAAACACAGTGGCTGTCTGGAGTTCAGTGGCCAAGGAGTGTGGAATGAAGTGAATACTGAAAGAGAGGGAAAGAGGTGACCAAATAATGGTGTCTGTGTAACACAAAAGCATAGACAATAACAAAGCCTGGAATGTGGTGAGGTTACCTGACGGACTGGGTGGCACACCTACACACAAACATAGAGAGGCTTTGGATTAACATTGGCTAAATATTTTGATCCAGAGAAGGGTGTGTTGTTTACATGAGAAATACTGTACGTGTTCATTCGCCGGTACTTCACAATGAGGTGAAATCACTTGAACCAAAAATGAAAACAACCAAGAGACTTCATGTGTTTCAATTTTTACCAAGATTTTTTTTAAATGCCTTTCATTTGCTCTCTATTTTTATAATTCAAATAAATTCTGCTTTCTCTTGCTTCATTTCTTCCAGTCTACTTCTGCCACTTAATCAAATACATACATTTTGGCGACAGCAGGGAGATTTAGGCCTGTGACACCATCAAAACTCCAAGGTTTGGGATTAACAATTAATAAAGAACAGTGAATAAAATATACTAAATGATAAAAGGAGGCTGGGCTTGGGCTTTGTACATACATACATGCCATATATATATATATATATATATATATATATATATATATATATATATAAGGATATATACACACACACACATATATATATACACATACATATATATACAAATATAAATACATGCATATATACGCACACACTTATATATATACACACATACATATATACACACACACAAACACACACACACACATATATATACATATACACACACATACAGACATTAATATATACAGAAGTCATTAATGACAGCTAATTGTTCACCTACATGTCAATGATTGAGAATATTGTTTTGTATGTTTTACTAATTTAAAGTTTTCCTCCATCCAAATTTCGATTTTTTTTCAACACACTTTTTTAGTTGATTGTTTCAAGAAATTATATTTTGTTTTCTAAAGTGCTTCTTCAATTGAATTACTTCATGAAGAATGTACTCCATGATGGCCAGATTAGAAAAGTAACTAATAATTTTGCATTTTGGTCTTTGGCCAATAGGAGATGCAGTGCACCGACTGCCCCAATGAAGTTGGCTACTTTTGGCACATATAGCCTCAGACTTATGGCACAGAAGGGGATCATACTTAAGCCAATTTGATTGATTATTGATTTCATACTAATTTGGGAGGCATATATATTAAGAGTTATTAATTTGTAAAGATTGTGCATTTTAATGGCTGCCATTATTTTCAAGAAGAGGCTCATAGTTGACAACTAATCCTTCTCCCTGTTGCCTGCTAATTTTTATTTTGCTTAATTAAAAAGTTATTAACATATCATAATTCATAGATTTTTTTTTCCTGCTGTGGTTATCAGCCTACTGAGCTTCCTAGTAGCTTGTTATTGATAGCTGTAACAATTACTGCAGATAAATCAAATCTGTGCTTGTTAACAAGGCAACAGATAAGAAAGGAGAACTTTCATCCATCAGAAATTGGCCAGGAATCAAAACAGCGAATTCCTTTTGGTATCAAAAAATGTCTTATCATTTTTTTGTCGAGATTAAATGTAAAATCCAGCGTAAATCTGTTTGTAAGTCTGAGATAAAGGAATGAACAGAGAATAGATTGTCTGGCAACGACAGACAGTGTTGTATCTTTTTCCTGCAGTTTATGTTCCGTGGCATTTGTAGTAGTTTTAGTGGAAACCTTTAATGTTCTTTGATTCCGGATCCATCTACTGTGCACGCTCCGCATTTTTCAAGAAATTTCATGCTTATCTTCATTGTGATTTTAGGCTAAAACATTTCCCATTTTCACTTGATTGCTTGCTCATTTGCGAATACAGTAATCGAGATTTACTACTTACCGAAAATAAAACCAGTAATTTTCAGGGATTTTTTTTCCAAAGCAATTCTGTAATTCATGACTAGAATATTCTCTCTCAGCTTTTGGGTCAGATACTTTATTTAAACTTACACTTGATATTAAACTGTTGGTGATGAGAATATTAGATGTTTTTAAATGAAATACTAGAGGCCAAGTGAAATGAGTTATTTTTTTGCAGTTTGGTTCTTGATTTGTTAAAATCTCTCCCACTGGTTTTTCAGAATGTAAAATGTGCTGCACTGTACCTCAGGCGCACATTATTGAACACATCATTGAAAGAACATTTGTGTTGTAGTGTGAAATTCACAACCAAATCATCTCATTCAACTGTACAGTAACTGTATCGAAATTTCGATGAAATTGTCACACACAGATTCATTGTAGAATCATGTAGGATGAAACCGAGCTAGCAGTTTGTGGTGAATTTGACACTGGGTCAGAATCTGCCGTGTGGTTTTGGAAAGCTTAAGGGCTGACTGCCGGACAAAGCTGATTCTCAGGCTTTTGCTGCCCCTAACGTCATCCACATTTCTCCAGCTCCGACTACCTGGCAGACAAAGCATATATTAAATACATATGACATTCACTTAACCCAAAGACAACATATCAGGTTTCAACTGACAAACTGTCTCAGCTCATCTTTTTACCCATGTCTTTCTAACAAATGTGCAGAGACTTCTTTTGCGACCTTATCATAACTATTCAGATATGCCTCATCGACAAGAATCATATTGTTTCTTCTTTTGCATGCAGTGTTTGTTTGGAGGATTTATCTTTTATTTAAACATAGACTGTAAAGAGGAGATTATAACTTTTCAAAATACCGAAAATGACTGAGAACAGTGTCTTCATTTCTTTTTGGGTGAAGTATAATTTTCTACCGTGCAACAGCATTATTGTTTTTTTTTTGTCAGTGATTTGTTGTGAATTTCCTTTTGAGCAGACTAATTTCAAACCAAAATGGTCAAACCTCTTTTATCCCAGCTAAAACCTGGATGTGTTGTGAATTTAGCACTTCATTACCAATACTTAAGAACTGGGCTAATCACTGCAGCCCCCTAAAAGCCCTTTTAACAACAGTGATCTCTCTTAGCTGAGGCAGGTACCGTGGTGAGAAAGGGTAAAGGTCAAGGAAAAGAAAGGAAGTGAGAAGAGGGAAACAATGAGTCATGATCAGGTGAGGAGGCGGAGCTACTGGAAGTGTTGCCCATTAAACTGCCTATCAAGATATATTAGAAATTCAGTGAAAACTGGTGATTTCTCCTGGTTTCAACTTTGTGCATCGTTTTTATTTTACCACACAACTAAAAGGCAACAGTGCCCCCTGATGAACGACGATGCTCATTACTTTAAATTTCAAACCGCACCTCAGAATGTCCAACACAGGAATACCTACAACTGAAAAAAAACAAAACAAAACAATAAACAACTGCATCTTTAGTACTATAATGGGGCTATTTATTTGTTGAACAATGAACAATCATATCAACTGGAAATCTTTTAGAGCTTATTTTTAAAATTAGTTTCCTTAGAATGTTCATTTGGAAAAAAGAGGCACAAAACCCAAAGCATACTACTTTGCAGTATATTAAACATAAATATTTTGGGAGCTAAAAAAACGCCAAAATAGAACCTTTATTCGGATACGGAGAAAAATAATGGCTATAATTATTAATGAAAATTGACCTTTTGTAAAACTCCTGTAATACTGACATGAATCATTGTTCTTCTGACTAAATAGAAAGTATAAATAGTACTCTAAGACAGGATATAAAAAGTGCATTCAAAAGATATAAGGCAGAAAGCTGTTCCCTTGGCAGGTTTTGTCCCCTGTATTTAAAAGAGGCACTTGGACTTTAAACCGTAAAAAAGAAAATAGAAAAAAAACAACAACAATTAAACTGCTGAAATGGCATCAACATGTAGGGGAAGAATATTTACAAAAATCTTTGGCGAGGCTGTCATTCTCAAAGACTGCTCTACAGAGCTGTGCTTTAGCATTCTTTGTTGAGGTGGTTCTGAAAGCCAATTTAATGATCCACAAATCTAAAAATCCCATTAACCTGCTGTGGCAAAGACAGCAAATCATCACCATATGGGACACTTTCAGAATCTTAAATGGTACTTTCCCAAGTGGAAGAAAATTACTCTTTGGAATCCATTGCATCTTTTCTTTTAACTCTTACAGAGCAATGAAATTCAGGGGATTTCTCCGTCAATGCTGAAATAATTATGAAAGAAGCGTATCTCTAGACTTTGACACAGTATCTAATGGTCCAATTCAGCCATCTGACACGCTGCCTTCCACTGCACTGGAGCTGTACTCTGGGCTGCCCTCTGTGGAGCCGTAAGACTGCTGGAGATTGGATTGTGCGGTGCTGGCCGGTGACTTGGGATTCAACACTCGAGGAAGGTAAACCTGTAAAGGCACAAATGCCAGTAGAATGCACGAAAACAACTTCATACTAGAATTTTACCTTCATGAGCCGTGTCTTTGTTATTTGTTGACTGTGTTTTGCTTATTATTAAAAATGACCAGCTAAAAATTTACTATTGGAAGGTTTCTCTATGCAGAGCGTAAAATTATGTATAATAGTTTATGATATTTAAAAAACGTGAAAAAAAGTGCAAATATATTACCATGGTGTTTTCTTCAACTCCCTCAACTGCATCTTCATCTTCTTCTGTCACCTGCAAATTGTCAACTTCAAGTTTAAATTATGCCTGATGACAAGTATTCATTTGGACACACACCAACTGATTCTCACCTGATAATTGTGTGGACTGAGGTACTTGAAATGTCCAAGGCATGTGTAGGCAATGCAGATGACCACAGTGATGGTCAAAACCACCAAGGTGAACAGAGATGTGGATGTCCAGAATCCTGCAACAAGACAAACTCAGCTGAACACAAACGGAATAGTGAAATAACAGCTGTCTATTCATCCGTATTCATCCGTGCAAGTACATACTAATATGGCATGATTTTACTGAGGATATACAGGTTTATAGAAAATTCATCATTGTACTTGATGTGGGTCAGTAAAGAGAAGACTGATTTTTTTGAAGATAAATTCATACTTACACATACAAAAATGATTATTAACCAAATTAACAATGGTGGGTCATTCCAAACCACTTTTTTTTTTTTTAATAGGCAGATTTATTTCTCTAACCTGTTCTAAGAACAGAAAAGAAGTAGAGCCATATCAGGCAGATGATAGGTGCAGCAAGAGCTTGACTGACAGCTTCCAGATGGACCTGGCGGTCTAGACGGGCAGGCAGGTAGGCAAAGTACAGATTATGTTTGTCCACTAGATGTTTCAACATCATGTATAAAAGACCTGTTAAAATGAAATGCAATCATGTTGTTATTTTTGAGAACAACCCTGGAAATGAAATGAAAGATCATGTTCGGCAATGTGCTTACCAAAAGGTACAATTATAGGACAGATGACACTGTATGCCATGATGACGGTAAACACACAAAGGATCCAGCCATACATGGCTCCATATTCAAACTCGTAGGCCTGATTCTGCAAACAGGAATCATAGTATTTATCTTGCAATTTACAACTTTTTGTTCAATTTATCTGGGATCAATCTGTTCACACAGTGTCAAGGATAGGCAGAATGGTCACACTCTAATCCCATGTATGGAACTACATGGCTTTCACAAAGGAAATTGGATAACTAGTGTGTGTGTGTGTGTATGTGCGTGCATGCATATTTGAGAGTACATACCATCATGTTTTTTTTGTTTGGAGCCAAGACCACAACGGAGGACAAATGTGTGATGTGAATCACTTAGATTATGCAAAGGTAAAATTCTTGGGTTGTTTTCTTTTTTTCGCAAAATTCTTGTGACCAACATTTTTACATTAATGCGGTTGTCTTCATTCACAAAACTGATTGAAAGTTTTAAATCAGAAAGCAGTCCAGTCTGAGCATTTGACTAACTAATATTGATACAACAGATAAGAAGAAATGATAACCCTAAAGGAATAGGGGTCTGTTGCAGACAATCTAAAAATAGTTGGCAAGTAGAATCAACTATAAATGACAACCTCTGCCCATCTCTTTAAAAACCTGAAAAATTGTTACAGAACCAAAATAAGCTTGAGGCTGCCAATTGAAGGATTCAATGAACTTTTACTGTCATACCAGCACATCTTACAGTATGTAGTACAAAAATAAGTACCAAGGTCCGGTTTCAAGCCAAATCAAATAAATAGAAGAGCAAAGAAACAAAAACAAGAGCAAATATAAACATCTCAGAGCAAATGTAAACGTCTCGCAGTAGACAATTTGGATTTAAGGCACCGTTGGGACTAAATTTGCATGTAAAAGCAAGGAGGTAGTTGTATTGTTATTGCATGTGACCATGCATGCCTTCATGAAGAAAAGTCTTTTTTCCAGTGTTATGTATGAACATAAATAAGGCAGCCCCTGGAAAAACACTTGCAAGCAAAATTTCAGATCTACAGTAAAGGCATTGCATTCTTATGAAGCATATGATGATTACTAACCTGTTTAACATATTTTCTCTCTGCAGCAGAATTAGCCACTGCCATACGAACGGTGTAAAGCAGCAAACCTGGCAACCGTAAAAGGTCCATTGCAGAACCAACCAAGCCTGCTGCAATTACATAGTTGACGAAAAATGCCCCTTGGTTGGGTAGGAACACACACCTTGTACAGAGAGAGACGAAAACAAATAGATTGTTAAGACCAAACTCAGCACAGCACTAGTCCAACCAAAAGAATGCACATAAAAATGACAAAGAAGAACTCGAAACTAGATTTCAAAACCAATCAAAAGATGCAGGTTATGTTTATGTGTCAAACAGTGACAAAAAAAACTTGCTGTGGGTACTTCTGTATTGGTCTTTATGTAATTGAATTAAAGTTATCGTTGAAGGCAAAATACAGGTTGAACTTACTCAAACTTTAGTTTCCCATCTACCAGGAATTCTTTATCAAACAGCCAGCGGAAAAACACTGCCAGACTAAGAAAAAAAAAAAAAGACAAAAAAAGCATAAATAAATTATTTTCTCCATCACACAGAATTTTTTTTATTTTATCTAAATGACATTCACTGGCTATGTAACACAGGCACACGCCATTGCATGATGTAACATGTGATAACACTTATGATCTCTATTTATGAATAGTTCCATTCTATAATTGAACTGCAAAAAAAAAAAAAAAGAAAAATGATTTGATTGTGGAAATACAGAGTGGCTGATTGTGCTGCGTTGGCATAGGAACGGCTAGAAAAGGTCCAGAGGTTTTTTTGAAATTATATTAAATTTTATGAGAAAGGAAAGGTCTATATATGTCTATATGATCTATATATGTCACATCTATGTGATAATAATACCATATCATCCATAACATAACATCCACACAGGATGAGCTTAGCTGTATGAAATCTTATAAGGTGATGTGTGAATCCTTTTAAATATTGTTAGACACCTGGTGTGACTTTCTGGTAACTTCCTCTGAGTCTTTTCTTTCTGGAAGCCAAAATTGTTGTTCCTCAATGGTTTTGCTTAGAAAAAGTCAGCAAGTGGTACGCAACACCGAGTAGCGGTGCAACCTATTTAAGCAGCACAATTCTCTCTAGCGGCATGAGGGCAAAGATCTGTCATAGCAGATTGCTATGCACTTTAATCAATTAGTGTTGCTCTGCTGACCACTCGAGTCACAGACAGAACTTTTACATCTACACAAACGAGTTGTGTTCTTTTTTTTTTGTATCAAGAGGAATATGGGAGGAACACTAAAATAATGCTTGGTTTTTTTTCACTAAACCAAGCTAATTCACATACATGGTGTGCACCTGAGAATATACTGCTTAGAAGTCATGGCTGTCTCACAGCTACCCTCAGATAAGTGTTGAAGGTTAAGTCCACTCTGCCTACATCTTGCCTGGGACTCATGAAAGTTAAGAGTGCGGCCAAAAAAACAGTTGGAATTGTTTTGCCCCTTGTGTGCTCAGACAGAAATAATCACACGTCATTTTTTCCATTTAGTCCTACCGTATATATTGTATAAAAACGTCTCCAGTTATACACCCTCAGAGTAGGACAGATGTGGATATGTACAGATCAAGCTTTGGTTGGAATGTACCATTAGCCTGAATTCAAGATCAACTGGAACTTATATTTATTCAAATCACCTGGTGAGTCCTAATGAAGGAAGGATGAGCACCATAAAGAGCAGAAACATGTACAGCTTATGCATCATACTCAGCTGCTCGCTGGACCTGAAACAAAAAGTCTGTGTATCAAAACATTATTGGCCACTAACAGGAACGAATCACTGAACTCCTGAAATAAATACATGTTATACCTGCTCCAGTGGGCCTCGCCCAGTGTTGAATAGTAGACTATGGTAGGCAGTAGTGCTGAGAAGGACCACAGCAAGAGTGTTGGAAAGAACTGACTGACGACGGGACTCTAAAGGGAAGACCCAAAGTAATAGAATAGGGAAAATGTTTTAAAGCACAACCCAAAAAAAAAGGAAACGTGTTTGTCCAAAAGGAATACCAAAAAAAGGAAACATGTTTGTCTAGAAGTCTTACATTTAGATACATGATCGGCTTTGTGACGTTGAACTGGTCCATGACGCTCATGATAATGGTGGGAGTTGTGAGGAAGGTGAGAAGGACGAAAAGAAATGCGTTGAGCATCACGTAGCGCATGACCCAGGGGAAACCGCGTACAGAGAGATTCTCCCTGTCAGATGGAACCAACATTGAAAAGCATGAGTTAAAATTCTTACATAATGAGAGAAACACATGAAGTAAATAAAAACAGCTGTGTGGGTTGCACTGCAATTATTCAATTATGTTTTCCCTCCAAAGTCACAGTCTTATATTTTTTGATGGCATCTGCAGTAACTTAAGAGAAATAAATCTGTCTATGACAAATTCAGTGTCTTTCTTAACTGGAGTTCACGCTCCAGGAGGAACGAAGAACGACAAATATTTCAGCAAAGCTAAGCAAATTCAATTTTCACAGCATATTTCAGTGCAGGGCGATCAAATCATTTTGTAAGTCACAAGAAGACAAGAACACTAAACAAGCAAGGTCAAGTGATGTGTTTGGAAATCACTTCAAATATATTGGTTTCCCTTACTAGAGTGAAAATAAATACACATCATTTTGTTTCAATTACAACAAATTCTTTTGAACATTTTTTCTTTTCTTAAAATCAAATTCCCATGTGATTCTACTCATTTAATTATGATATTGAGTTATCGTCTAGCCATGTTGGGAGCAGTATCATAAAAACCAGGAGACTCTTACCAGAAGACATTTTTGGGAATGGGAGCAAAACTAACCCTCCACTTCTTCACCTTTAGAACTGCACTCTTGGAAGACGTCTGGGGCTCTCTCCAACAACAGCAGCTTTTGCCACCACACTCGAGTGCATTGAAGTCTTTCAAAATGCTAACAAGTAAAATACAGCGGTAAGTGGTGGGAATTAATGAGCTTTCAACAACAACAACAACGATGGAAATTTTGGCTTACGATGAAAAATCACCAGGGATGTATTCCTCTGCTGGTAAATAGCGACACAGCTTATCAATAAAGGCCTACTTACTATTTAGCCATGGCCTCTGTTTGCAAGGTCACAAAGGCTATACCCAGGGGACGCTCTGGAACTACTTCTGCCTGATTCCTCACTTCTTCCAGCAGTTCTTTTTCTTTTGTGGTATAGTACTCTATGGCATCAACCTGAAGAAACAGACATACAACATGCTACGGACATACAATTGCCATGGACCTCATAAAAGCTCGTTTATTTGAAAGAAGAAATAAAATATTCCAGGATCCAAATTGAAATTATTAATAGTCACATAGAGTTTTATGTCTTTCAAGACCTAGCTCTTTGCAACCTCAACGAACTCAACCGCAAAGACTAGCAGCATCCAAACATTTTGTTCAAAACCCTTAGAGGACAATGTTGTATCACCGAACAATCTGCTACCCTTTGTAATTGACTCTCTCAATGTCACATTTGTTATCATTTAGTTGATACAAAACAGATTGCGGCGGATAAGTGAACCCTTTCTTAATCCCGCAACAGGGAAGCTGTGGATACGTTTCTCTTCCTAAGGAGGCTTTTTCAATCTTCTAGCTCTCCAATGTACTTCATCATCAAAAAGAAAATGGAGTACATTTTGTGCTATGCAATTATTTAGTCTTACTACTTCATACATTGCTAACAATCTGTCATGGAGCTGCAAACTTACCTTTTCACAATTTGAACAGCAACAAAGGTGACCACATAGTCGGGGATTTATCGTTTCACGTTGGCCTGTTTTCTCCAAAACACGTTCGTAGTACTGCAGGTTTTTTCCAGCTCGTATCCTTTGGTGAAAATAGCAGGAAACACAAAGTAGCTTGAATTGTACCCGTCCCTTTAAAGGAATTTGAAACAATAGCTTGTACTTAAAATTGGGAACTGATAATTATACTGAGAACGATGAAAAAGCATAATGTATTTGGTCTGCTCTTTTGATACTATAATTTTAGCAGGTCCAGATAAGGATACCTTTGTGATATAGAACAACATTATATGACTGATGATTTATATTGCAACAGATTAGATTGCAATGAACAGACAAATAAACACGATGCCACCTAATCCGGTTATTATCAGGTAAGCAGTCTGAAATGCATGGAGGCTGAATTTTGTAACATTAAAACAATGTTGGGTTTACCTTCCTAGTTTATCAGTATGTTAATTGGTTTGAGTACATAAGTCTTAAATCATAATAATAATACATAATACATAATAATAATACATAATAATAATACCATCTTACATCATTGATATTTTACTTGCTCAGTTAACACAGGCAAATGATGTAGGGCTAATCAATTTTCCAAAATGGAACCCCTTATTTTCATATTTCAACGAACAGCAACTCAACCTGAGTAAGAATTAAGCTCAGCTCTGTGCTCAAAAGCATGTTATAAGAGGAGACAACAACTTTCATATTCAATGAATAAAATCTAATAAGAGATGTTATTTTATCAAATGATGGTATGCTTGTTGCCACCTGATGAAAGTGAGTCCATCTCTCACCATCACCCAAAAAAAAAAGCTTTTATCTTGTTTGATAGCTAGTCTTTTGCCACCTTGTCCAATCTCTGATTGAAAGTCCAGCAGTATTGGGCAAGAAGATGCATAGTGACTTATTGTCAAAATCTTCTGGTCGTGGCAACTGGACTTCAGTTTCTTCCCTTCAGTGCATACTGGACTGAAGAAGCCTCTCGGATGAGGGGCAAAACATCTTCAAGTGAAGAAAGTCTAGTTGCCACAAAAAGAAGATTTAGACAAGAATTCCCCACAACCTGGATGACTGAGAACTTCCACAGACAAGATGCATAGTGTTTAAATAAAGGTTGTGATGAAAGCAGTGCAAGTCCAAAAGCAAAAACAACAAAGAAGTGCTTATCTTTGTGGGGCTTTTAAGGCATATCTTTCACACTCCATAGAGACAGAGCAATTTTGAAAATATGTTTTTCAAGGAGCTATCAAGGAGGATTTTTGGTGCAGCACGAACCCAATCCATACAGATTGTCAAAGTATGTCACACTTTTTGGACTTGGACCTTGTAAGAATGAGCAAAGCGTTAAGCAAAGAGCAAAAGTTATTCTCTATTGACCTACAGACCCCTATGTTCTTGAGGCATAAACGAGTATACAACAATAGAATCCATCCATCCATCCTGACTTATTTATTGTAAAATTTCTGTAATTTCTTACCTTTCCTTATCAAGGTGCATTAGCTTGGCCACGTTGTAGCCTAGAGTGACAGCACACACTCGGCAAGAGGGGTATGCCTCTCTGCAAGATCATTATTGGCATTAATTCTTAACACAGTACAATGCATCAAGACTTGAAATACCTCATTTAAGTAACCTGTTTTATGAACGGAAGTTTTAACTGAATTCATATTTGTCAGATTGTCAAGTAGTCACGAGTCCTTGTCTCACTGGTCACTGCCCTGTGCTTGTGGGAACACATTTGTGCGTGAAGAGCAGAAATGCTCCATGGTGCAGTGGATTTTCCAGTTGCGGATGTTTTTCTGTGCATTCCTCTCATGTGCAGGCATAATCAAACTATGAGACTGAAGATGAGATCAGTAGAAATCTAACCGTATTTGGCAATATATCACCTCCGCTGCTTTTTGTTTATCTATCCACAAGTGACAGAGTGGATGATGGGTATATATTAGTTTTCACTTTAACTATGACAGAGAAAGTGCAGCTCTTCAAAGATATTGTATCTGTTTGATATGGGAATAAAATAAAATAGAAAAACGAAAAATGAAATTTTAGTCAGTGGTAATGTTGCTTTGGTCTTAGAAATCAAGTAAATAAAGAGACAATGGATGAAGAATCATTTTGGGTTGAAATTCATTTTCATATATATGTATATAAATTTAAACGGTATGCTTACTGATTATATTAACCTAAATGCAACAGTCAATGCAGCTTCTGTTCATGTCTGTAAGTGGAGAGCGACTAGGAAGAAATTAGACAGGGGCAGCCTAACAAAACCAAGAAAGAAATTCAACTAAACAAAACACATTCTACTCACGTAAAATGTTCCATTACCGCCTCCTCTGTTGCCGTCTTAGGAAGTGAATTCACAAACAAGGTGTTTCTGGCCTACAATCGTAAAACATGAACAACGGGCTATACTCAGGTGCCAGAGCTAATTACAACTCACCAGTTCACAAATATAGTTCTATAGAGCCGAACTCCAAATGTTCCATGAAGGACAGATCGATTTATTGTTGCAGAAACAGGTGACTTACTATCTCCCTGCGCATGCCTTTCATTTGTGATGTGTGATGTCGCAGGACAACCACAGTTAGGATCAGGTACAGAACAGCAAACACTGTGTGCAGCCACAGTAAGTTGTTTCTAGAAAACCAAATGATCAAAAGTCAAAATCAAGACTGCAAACTGAACTTTTATCTTAAAAAGCCTGTCCTTTTTGTTTAATACTCTGACATCACTGACACTTACCCCTTTTGAAGATTCCCAATTGTTGTCCTTCCAAAACTCTGTGGGTCAGTGTCTGAAAGACCGATATCGTGGTTTAGGGGGAAAAAAACCTCCACAATTCATAACGCATGCTGAGACCTGAGAAATAAAATGTCTCAGTTGCTGCCTGACACTTTATTTTCAATTAGTAAGTTATAACACTACATACTTCAGTAAAATTGGGCTATATCACCATAAAACACAGTACTCTTTAGAAAACTCACTTAGTAGGTCACCCGTGAGGTTGACAGGCAGTATGATGGACAGGGAGGTTATAGTCACAACCAGCAACAGGACAATCAGATGGCGCTGGAAAGACAGGTAGTGAACAGCATCCATTCCACATTTGGCTTTTATTTTTTCATCACTGAAACAGATAGATAGACACACACACACACACACACGTCACTAATAGGAAACTCAGTTATATGTTCTATCCTTATAAAACAGCAACAGAAAACAAATTGAATTTATCAAGAGTCACTCACTCCATTCTGAGGATGTAAGGCAGCCAAGAACAGAAGCCCTGCACATGAAGAGTCATTATACTGTAAGTACACTACCAAAGAATTAAGCTAGCTACAAAATTATTGCAAAACCATTGTGTGTTAATTAAGTGAAAGTGGTCAAACCAAGTGTGTTTCACAATAAAAATGGGCAGCCAGTCTAGTTGTATGAACTGATGAGATCATTTTGTTGTTGTCATTAGACTCATTGAATCTATAATCCTGCTAATCTTGATAGGTACTTTCTAACATGCCATTGTACTGTAAGGAAAAATACACTTCTACATACCAATTCATGTTCATATTCTTCCACACTGGACACGTACGATGACATGTGTCCATAGCAACGGTGTGTTGACTCGGTAAACCTGTTCAACATGAGAATGCATCAATGAGTAATTACATCAATTTGAAGAAGACAAACAAAGAAGTGACGAATTGCAGTGTACAAAAACAGTCTATAGTCCGTGCAATACAACAACTAATATCTGAGCAAAATTATTTCAGTACTGACCCTTCATTGTCTGCAACCAATGCAAGACGGCCATAGTCCCAGAACTTTCTCCTGATAATGGAGAAAAGGAGTAGCAACACCTGTAGGTACCAAGAAATCTGCAGTTGATCACGGTCATATCTGTGAAGGTTTTCAGTCATCCAGGCCATCTTACTCGTTGTATAATCTTGTTATAGTAACTATGCTTGTTCATTTTTTTGAAAACTTTTCAGCTCTCATCCAAGCATGAAATGAGTCAGTTCTGAAAACGTCCACTTGCTACAACAAGATTATCCAACAGTCACTGTTATGATTATAGTACAATGCTAATTGTCCATTCCAGACTGTATTCTGCCTTTAAGAAAAGTAAAGAAAAATAGAAGAACATATGAATGGTTGCATACCAAAAAGACAATGAAATTGAGCAGTAGAACAACTGGCACTCCTCCAAAGCTGACTCCAGTCAAGACAGTATTATGTGTAGAACTGAAACAGCTGCTGTTGTCCAGAAGGCCCTTGGAAGGAGTACCATTTCTGGCCAGTGGGAGCCACTGTTCCCCCCACCAGAACGACATCACTGCAGAAAACTGGCAGCACACAGGCAGGTGTTGAGACATATGTTTGTTATATTTCTTTCAAACCACTTGAGCCTTAACTTCTAACCACAGTACAAAGAGCAAGGAGGCTAGAGGCACCAGCCAACAAACTTCCATTTTTGAGATCCATTTACTTCAAGGGGATAAGATAATTTAATCTTGGTGTTTCTTTGACATAACAAATCTTAAGACCAAACAAATCTAATAATGATAGTTAAATCTGTCTTTTTTGAATGTTTGAAAATATACATCAACCAGTTAAAAGGCACTTCCTTCACATAAAGCCCCTTGGGAAAAGTCTTTTTGGGTAAGCATGGCAGTGTAATTACATGGTGTGGCCACAATTTCAAATAGGTTTCAAAACCAAGTGCTCCTCGTGAAGACCGGAGGGCTTAAAAAAACTGCCATTTGAATGTTTTCCGTGGAGTTGCTATTTTCATTAGCTGCCCTAAATATGCAAAAAATTGTCAAAAGAAGGCTGACGTCCCTGGTTTGAAGGACGGTGTCCCTAATTTGTTTTCTATGTAACAATGCCTCAGGTATCACTACTTTTTCATGCTCTTACCTACAGAGGGGCAGACTTCATGCAACAGTCGATTGCATGAAGTTGCAGAGTGTTGCAGAGTAACTTATGAACACCTCCGTGGGTAAACATAGCAATGAAACATAGCAAATATGATGTAACCTGAAACTGCTGTTTTGTATTTAGGAAGTTCTATCAAAGTTTTCTGAAACAAAAAAAACGATAAATACAACCCCCCCCCAAAAAAAATCAATTTCGTTGCCGCTGTCTGTGATGAAAAAAAAAGTAGAATATTTCTGCCAGATAGTATTTTATTGATAATACCAGTTGTAACTGGGTTACCTTTCTATGCTACTCAGTTAGCTATTAACAAACCTCCCCCCCCCGATGCATTACAACAGGAAGATGGAAACTAATCACCACTCCAAACCAGTGGAAGGCGCTATACTTTTTTTAGTGTCTATTCACTTACTTGGGACCGACGTTCAGATGTGGCCAAAAAAAACTCGAAATAAAATAAACAAAACAAAGTTGTGTTTTCTTTATAGAGCTCGTAGGAATAAGTTGTAAGAGACGCAAAACTGTTCCGTGTTTAAGAGAGAGGCCACGGGACGGATAAAGGTTAAAAGGTCGATTTACTGCGTTATATTTATTTTTAAGATACAACCCGGAAATATGGTGGATTCGTGCCGAGTCCCATGACTCAGGGGCGTGTAAAGCTGTGCTTGCAGCGCGGGAGCCCATGTCAAATCCCCCCATCCGTCACAAGCAGTGAGCGAACCTTTCTCTCTTCCAGAAATAGACTGTCACGCGGAGGCAAGTGTTAAAATTGTAGACGTGGCCGAGAAATAACCGCGCAACTCGTCACGCTTTGACCCCCAACACCTCCGCCGCTGACGAGAGGAAGTGACAGTCACTCATGGACACCATTCTCCTGCCACACAAAGTGAGAACTTGGCAAACAGCTGATTCGCAACACCTGTCAACTGTGTAACGTCACGATGACAAACAGGTTGTTGCCTCAAGTCTTGCTTTGAAACTCCTCAAAAAGCTAGTTACATAAATAAATGCGGCGTCTTAACGATACTACGACGAGAGTCGTAGAGTTAAAATTATAAGAGTACATTATCTTAAAGTTGTGCCAAAACTGCCCTACCTCAGTTCACGTCCAACTGTAAACATCTGCTAGCAATACATGACGTACTTCTTCGCCAAAACCTACAAGTTCCGGTCACTTACGTAAGTTACGTGGAAGGTTTCCTATTTGTTTGCTTCTTATTCCGTCCCGAGAGAAATTATTCGAAATATCAAATACCCCATGTATAAATGAAGCCGGAGTCTCCACGCCCTTCTCCCCCTCCTCCGTGTTCCGCGTGTGCACAGAGGGTGCGCCGCTGTGGATGGATCCCTTCACCGCCCTGCTCTCTGTGCCACTGTCTTATCTAAACAAGCTCTTAAAAAAAAAAAAAAAAAAAAAAAAAAAAAAAAAATCCACCGGAAAACAAATTTAAAAAAAAAAAACAAGAAAGTTAAAATTTCTAATATAAATTTTTCTTTTATTCCGGAAGATTTTCAATTACCACGTCCATGTTTTTATTCAACCGGA
>CAAKHD010002781.1:23610-33621 GCA_901007705.1 Fistularia tabacaria | reverse complement strand
CTCCCCCCCCTTCCATCCGTGCCACCGTCTTAACAAAACCAGCTCTTAAAAAAAAAAAAAAAAAAAAAAAAAAAACATCCACGGGAAAACAACTGCAAAATAAACACCGCGAGTTCACAGTTTCCTATGTAAACTTTTACTGTATCTCGGCGTATTGTCGATTACCACGTCCAGCGTTTTATTGCATCAGGAATAGATAAAGACAGGGTAAAACTAATTTTGACATGCAAATCGACATATGTGTCACCGGCACCAAAAACAATGTTTATTAAACATGACTTACCAAGTGCGGGCTGAAAGGTCAGAGAAGCCAGACTGAGATGGTTGGGTCATGTACAGAGGAGGGATAGGGACTATATTGGTTAGACGGATGCTGGAATTGGAGATGCCAGGCAGGAGGTTTAGAGGAAGACCGAAGAGAGGATTTATGGATGTAGTGAGAGAGGATATAAAGGAAGTTGGCGTGAGAGGTGAGGATACAGTGAACAGGGTTAGATGGAGAAGGCTGATTCTCTGTGGCGACCCCTGAAGGGAAAAGCCGAAAGGAAAAGAAGAAGACCAAGTGCGGGCTGGGGCAAGTGGAGGTTGTTCTTTTTTTCCCCCCAACTGTTGGTTTGCACAGAGCCAGATCTTGACACTATCATGTGACTGCTGGCTGCACCCTGGCTAATACCGTCCATTTCCAAATTGGATTTTCATAAGACTTCTGGTAGATTCAGATCAGCTGGGTACACATAAAATGTTTAGTGCTATGTCTGTACTCTATATGCACAGGGTCATGCCATTAGAGAGTAGTACTCAAACATGTTGCGAATCACAGTTAAATAGAACACAAGTTAGCAGGATAGTTCGTTAAAACTACATATATGTGATATAATAAACAAAGAAATGTATACATCTAAAAATAATAACAGGGGGTCTATAGGAGACAGATGCATAATTCTAAATGCTCGATTCAGCCGGATGATAGAGCACATGATAACAGAACAAAGGCCCTGATTTCAATGAGCTGGCGGTTTTTTAAACCGAGAAACTTTACATCAGCACATGAGGATTTCACAGTTGTAGGTTATGAATAATTAGCTCCATTTTCTTCATCCCAGTTAGGCCAGATTTTTTCCAGTCAAGAATCCTTTATTGCTATTGTTTAAGATTGTCATAATTGAATATCTTAATTGTCCCTTTATAGCTAAAATTCCATATCCATGATCAGAATTACACAAAGTTTTTTTTTTTTTTTTGCCATAGAGGCAAAGGACGGACTGTCTCTAGATCGTAGGTCACTGGGACCTTAAACAATATTTTTTGGGGTAAGAAATTATTCACACACTCCATTCATTAAGCTCAGTTGTAGTGACGAATAGATAGACAGATCAATAATGAATGTGGGATGATGCCTTATGACTTAATAAGTACAGTGACAATAAGAGCTTCTTGATTCTGAAGGTGCTCTACCATCAGTAAGAAAAATATAATCTTTCTGATTAGTCTGACGCAAAAGGTGTTAAAAAATACCTTGGTAATGTTTCTTTTTCTTTTTTTACTGAATGAAAGAAAACAACGTAATGCGTATTCCAATATCAATGTAATTTCACTGGAATAAGGCGTTAAGCTTGTCTCGTTGTCAGGGTTAGTCACAGATGTGTCCATTACCGTAGAAACTACAGAATCCCTCCCCTGGGACTGGTGGCTCTGCAGATGTTGTTCTCGATGATCTTCAGCTCTGCCAAATGATTTTGAAACCGATACTGTCAGAAACAGAAAACAGATAACATCAGTTGTATGTTCGCCATTCTCAATCTGCCAAAAAACAAACAAAAAAAAAGCTAAAAATGTACTTATCTTCTCTCAATCTCACCTGATCACCCATTCTGCACATTACCAGAAACTGGATTGTTCCACGTATAAAACATCACAGGAGATGTGTTGTTATGGTTTGTTGGACAAAGTATTTCTAACCAATGTCACGGGCCCCCATCAGATCTGCCAGTGGTGAAATTAACGAATCCAATGCAATTAGTCATTCAATTTACTGTGAGATTCTGTGGTTGCTCTGAGAATGTCTCTTCCCCTCATCCCCTCAGCCTTTTTTTCTCTTGTTTTTCCATTATGGGATTTTCTATTTATCTGTCCTGACTGTTCATTTCTGCTTCACATGTCTCACTGTGCGTGTTTGTGTGTGTGTGCCATGTCCCTGTGCAATTGTGTACACACAGCAATGCACATGTTGTCAGTGTGATACACCAACATCAATCTATCTGCGTGTAGGTGTATGTGTGTGTGTGTATAGTGACTGTTCATGCCTCACTGTGGGACGCGTTGATTAGCGCTCAGTGCGGCTCAGCTCCCAGCTGTCCTCACGGCTGGCCGCTGATTGAAACCAATCAGACTTGCGATGGCCCCATCGCAGTGACCCCTCACCCCTCCCACCCCCGGCCTAATCACCTGCTGATTGGCCCACGCAGGGCCCCCTCCCGTTGGCATGGAAGGTTAATTTGACCGGCGGATGAAGGCTCCAGGAGGGAATAGGAACGTGCGCTGGTTGATATTGCATGGATATAGTCCACCTGTCAATCACAGCCACTTATAGAGGAGCAGCAAGGGAGACACTGACAACCAGGGAGGAAGCGAGAGGGTGAGAAGGACAGGAAACATGGATAGAGGTGTTGGTGGTGTAACTTTGCAAGAGTATTTTCGCAGGTACCTCATATTACCAATGTAAATTCATCTTTGGCCCTTGTTTTTCTGTATACATATATATATATATATATATTAGTTTTAATTTTCTCTCACCTACATTACTGCATTCATATCCAACAAAGGATGAATTGAATGCTATATACACGAGTCACAAATTAACTATTGTAATCCGCAAAATCAAAGAATGAGACAAAAAAATTCTCATCTTGTTAGAATATATGATACATGAAAGAAAAGTAACCAAACACGAAGTCGACTTTACCGAGTTCCAACTACTGCAATGTGATACAGCTCTGCGATCTATCATTTGGGAACATTAATGGTCTTCTTTTCCTTTCGGCTTTTCCCTTCAGGGGTCGCCACAGTGAATCAACCTTCTCCATCTCACCCTATTCTCTGTATCCTCCTCTCTCACACCAACTAACTTCATATCCTCTGGGAACATTAGTAGTAATGGATAATAATGCATTTGTAAGAGGTTTTCTTTTTCTGTGGTCATACTGTAATGTGTTTTTTCTTTTTTCCAATCTGTGGATTTATTTAAAAATTAATCACCTTAAAAGAAGGCTTTGCTGTTGCACTTTAAGACTGCATTTATCTTTATCCGAATGTGTATGTATAAGGAAAATTATTTGAGTTCTTTTTTTTTTAAAAAAACAGGTGATACGTTATTTTTAGGTTACTATAGCATATTTCTAAACACAGTAACATTTTCTTTTTTTAATGTGTAACTTCCACACTATCGTGAATGTCATGAAAATGCTGTAGTGCAGGGTTCTCACCAGAGAGTGGCAGTATTGTATTCAATGTAAGAAGTTAGTCCAATGTACAGTTCTCTAATGACGTTATTATTAGATCGCTGTGGATTAGTCTTTAAGCTTATTGTTTACGTCACCTGTTATCTACATATAAAAATATACACTATCTTTATATACATTCAAAGAAAAACTATAATGTCATAGAATATGCAATGGGCAGCTTGGATTAAATCATTTTGTCAGTGGAACCTCAGTTAAGTTTGGCAGATATTATTTTTTGCTGAATTTGTGTGAAGCATTGTATTTTGTAGTAGATTGTGTTGAAGTTTGCTAAAAATATTTTGCTCAGTAAACAAAATGTTAAAACAGTCTTCCTCCCACCCTCAACATTTTGACAACTGTGCACTCCCTCCCCCACACTGGCCCGACACACTTTGCCATGTCAGCCCATAGACTCACCTTATGGCTTTGTGTGTGTGTGTACATGTGTGTGTGTGATCATGTGCCTGTGCAGATTGTGGCAGGTTCTCTGCCTCCATGTCTCTGGTGGGCAGAATAATGTTGCCAGATTTCCATATCATTACCATATCATTTCCATGTCATTATCTTAGTGCTGCCTACGACATGTGTCTGTCTGTGTGTGCACACGTGCATGCATGTGGCTGAACTTTGCAACTGATCTTCAACTGTTTCTCTTCCTGTGTCTTACAAATACATTGTATACACAATCCCCCTTAGGAATACACACATCCCTCTGACATGCCTGCTTTTCACAGTAATAAACTATATCTCTGTATCTCAACCACACACCCATGTAGACACATTCTAATTCTCAATAATCTGCCATTCATAATCCTTGTGTGTCTATTTGTTGTAATTAATCTAAATATCAATTAAAGTAAAGAATTGGCCCCAGTAGTAAAGCTTTAAATCAGTGAAACAGGTGGACGATGCTAAAGACGAGTTGTGAAATCACCTGTTGGATCTGGGCCGCATCAAAATGTAATTAGATTGCAATATCACAACCTGGCCTGTGTGGTCATGACACAGTTGAAAACATAGGCAGGTATATTTATTAGGTGACGTAGCGGACAATTCCACAAATTCAGTATAGTATAGCATGAGCATATTTAAATGCTTGGTCGATGCATTTCTAATTTATTGAATGGTATGAATAACACATATTGTGCTTCATTTGTTCCTAGTCTCCTTTTACTCTTATGCAATGTCATATTTCGATGTACAAATTACACAGTTAAGAAATTACTGATTAATCGATGTGAGTCAAAATTTAAGGTGGAAAATTTAGGTAGCTCATAAAACATCGATAATTCTAGTTTGTTTGTTTGGTTTGTTGGTTGTTGTTTTTCAAGTTTTCCATGTCAATAAATTAAATATCATCCAAAGATATATTCCTTGGGTTTGTAAACAATGTAGATTTATTATTGCCCTCACTTTCATCAAATTAAAATGTAGAAATAAGATAAAGAAAATACTCATTGTAAGCAATTCCGCAACAAATATGTAAAATATTTATGATGATAGTTGCACTGCTTGCAAAGTTGCCTCAGTAAATGAAAACAAAACATCTTGTGTGTATGCCAAAATGCAGCAATAATGAAGAACAGTAAACCCTTTAGTAAGTAAACTTTATTGAAATAAGCAAGCAAGCCAGGTTCAGATTCAAACACCTTTAAGTCAGCCATTTGGAGGTGTGACGTACCAGAAAGAGCCCATTTAGTTAGGGGAACATGTTTGGGGTCGCGCCCTTGTTTACATGGGGAGCCACAGCTGATGGTTTTAAAATGGCGTCCAGATGGTGACAAAAGCTTGAATGCAGCAGAGGGGGCTTCTGTGTCACGCCCACCCCTGCTGTCCAGCTACTTTAGCTAAAGCTGCATCTCTCTCTGCTCTCTGTTCTGTCTATTATCTCTCTGGTTTTATCACATTGCTCAGAGGCGTTATTGTACATTTCCTTAGTGGCCGCATCTCATCTTTAGGCTACAATCTGGCTTATCTCTTCCATCTTTCTTTCTCTTTCTGTGTGTGTCCTCACCTTTGCATCCCTCCCTTTGCCCCTTTGCTTCTTGCTGACGTAGTATTTTGCTTTCCCGTACTTGAAAACATCATCAGCTCCTCACACATACAGATGCACACACTTGCACAGATGATGCATGGCAACCGTATGCATATTTTGGCTGTGTGATGGATTAGACGATCATGTGCTAAATTATTTGGGTGTCACCACCAACCCCAAACGCAAGCTTAAATAAAAGTGCATTGTACAATGCTGGAAAAAAAAGAGCGAGGAGAGGAGAAAAGGAACTCCGTTCGATGAAGGCAGGCACGTGTGATAGAGAAAGGCAGAGAGAAGAAAGTCTTCTGTTTTCCACACGGTTGATGTTGAGCTCATATTTCTATTCTGTTTGGAAAAACAGAGCCCAAACATGGGAAGGAAGAAAAAGTAAGCACTAAAATGCTAGAAATGAATGAGTATGGTGGAGTAGAGGGAGGGGAAGCTGAAGGTTGAGGGGAGGAATAGAAGGGGACGCGAGAGAGAGAGGGTGGGCCGCAGCAGGTACAGATGTGATTGTGGTTGTGTCAGTGTGAAACACGATTAGTCTTCTCACCTATTAGGGTGCCGATCACCCTGGTCTCACCTACAAACACACACACACCCATACAATGCAGAAGCTGGATGGTAGGTCAGCATGACTATGTAAGTACAGTGTGTCTGCAGTCTGATCTGTCATGGGTATCGTGACATATTTCACTTATGAACAAGTGTCCCGTGTCCATGCATGGTCTGTGCACAGTGTGACACCGTGTTTGTGATTTGTTGTTTAGTGCATAGGCAGAGGGTGTACATTTTCTCTCCCATTGTGATAACTGGTGACTGATTCCACAGGCTGTTGGCGGGGCTCCACCTTAGCTCCACGGAGGAAAGAGACTGAGAAGAGTGAGAGGAGAGGAGAGATGAGCTGGGAGAGAAGGAGAGGGAAAGAGAGAGAGAGAGAGAGAGAGAGAGAGAGAGGAGCACTAGCTGTGTAATTAGTCGCAGGTTTTTGCAGCCCTCTGCTTCTGTTTAATTAAAAACTGAAAGAGAGACAGAGGAAAACGAGGGAGGAGAGGCAGCCTGCAAAAGTGAAAGTGAGTTTTGCATAGTTATTCTGTTTTTGCCAGGGGCAGGTGAAAGGCTGGCACTGGGAAAGATGCCCGATAGCTCCAGGCATCTCCCTCTAGGCTTCAGGAAGAATAGTTGAAGGGATGAACTTCACCAATAGTTTATTCATTTAGAAAGTGATCATTAAAACTGAATATTTTTGTACTCGCTCATATTGAAAGATGCAGATAATGGCCTTTATCTTGTGTATTGCCAGTGACAAGGCTGTTAAGTGATGCAGTTGCTGGAGATGAGGAGAAAGGTGTTATTTCTTTCTTGTGCATTTGTACATCAGAGCGATGACTCAGCAGTATTGGCATCAGTCTGGGCTCTGATGATGAATTCTTTCTGCCTCCACTTACCAAGGGTTATGGATCCATATTGCTGAGCACACTGCTTCCTCACCACATCACCTTTCTTTGTCTCTTTACTCACCCTTAATGTCTGTTCCCATCAATCAACCCACCCTGTGTTGATTGTTGTCTAACCCCAATCTCATCTTTCTCAACATGAAAAGTTCTTGTCATCTTTTTACACTTTAACTCCACCTCAGCCATGGCAAAATAGGCTGATTGGGAATTATTTTCAGTTGTGCAGGATTAATTCATTGTAATAAATATAAGAAGAGCAAAAATATTGCAAACTCTGATATGTTATTGCTACCTTTGTGAGATCACATGAGAATCCGTTCTTTAGTTATTTGTTTGGCCGAGCCACTTTTGGTGTCAGGAAAGTCAACTCCAGTTTAAGAAGAAGAGTAGAAACAGCTACTACAGCAGCTCCTTAAACAGTCGGCGATGATATTGCTATAGCCGAATTTCTTAAATGAAAGGAGAACAAGGAGGCGCACTGAAGACTTTCACTTAATAGAAAAGAATGTCTTTGCTCTTTTCCCAAATGGATTTGGTCTCATGTAGTTCATGTAGTTGCAATCCATCATTCAATCACCCTTTTTCTTACCTTACCTTTTCCAAGGTTTCTACATGGTCCTTTCACAATAGCAGCACCCCGGCGTATTTATCCAAATCCCTAAACCGCTGTGAAAACTATACTAATGATAAATTACAACAATAATTCCTTTTAAAATTACCTTATATCAAATTGCAATGTCAGTAAAAATAAGTAATAATAATAATAATAAATTGCTTTTAATTTTTATTTTGCAACCTTACTACTTACGTTTGGATGAATGAATGTCAACCTCTTCTTGAACTGTTGCTGGTTTCCTTTAACTCCCAGGCAAGTTGCTTTGTCTGTTTGGTCCTTGCGACTGGGTGGGCAGTATTAAACCATACATCTTATCATACCCTTCCACAGAAGGAGAGAGATAACGTATTTTGTTCTTCGGGGACAGGAGACTTGGATTCAGTTTTTACAAGTTTCTGAAATACTGCTAAATAAGGCTGGTCAACCTCTCAGTATGCATCAAATATCATCTCGTCATATTTTCGACATTTTAGTGATTGAATACTGTGGTAGATAATTGACAACAGCCAGATCACTGTCTGCTAACAAACCGCTAAATAGTTTTTTTGCTTTGTCAAATGCGGCAGTCCAAATTTGCTGGTATGTTTTCAGTTTGACCGCAGCATATTATTCACATCAGATGAGATTCATCAGATGTTCCGTTATCCCTTGCACCCCCAAGTTGGAAAAGACCACTCCCATCAGTATCACATGACAAATGGGATCCCTTACACCTGCTTTGTATTGATTGGCAGGAACTCTTGCTCTACTTTTCTATGGGACAAATGGACCCTAACCCTCCAGCAAGGCAGAATCCATACATCCCCTCAGTGTAAGTCAAGAGCTCCTCTTGGTGGATTCCTCCTATGCACCAACCCACTTGTTGATTACATAGTGAACAATGAATCGCCTGATCTTCAACTTTTCTTCCACTTAGTCTCTTGTATGCATTTTTTTTTTGTCCGTGTTTTGTTTACCTTAATCCAAATACATATTCTATTATTATGATGAGGTTGTGTTTTGTCTTATAAAATCCAGGGCTTATAGTCTCCTAAGGATCAACCATATTTTCTTGTATATCAGTGCTTAATAATAGTCCTCAAATGAGTCACACTATAACTTCCCACCTAGTTCAGTTATTTTTCCCCACACATCTTCATGCCCCTGACTGTTAAGTACCTGCCCCTGTTAAATACAGATGCCATTGGAGCATTTTTGTGACTGGATATTCTCCCATCACAGTGGCAAACCTATCTTAAATCTTAATCTTGCAATTTATTGTATTTTCATACCACCTGGACCCACTTAGCACTTTCACTGTGAGAAGAAGGCAACATGGAAAACTAAGTGTTGATTATTTAACTGTAACGTGTTGTATACATGAGTGGATTCATAAAATTTACCAACAATTTTCTCTTGAATTTGTCACATGTGTCTATGGCACTTACCTCTGTTCATAAGCATGCAGGTAAAACTGGTAGATATTCCCCATATGTCTTAAATAAGTAGGTTTGCAGTTTATTTGACAAATATGGTCTTGTATCATAAATACAACCTTGCGTTCAAAAGGCTACCTTGGACCATTGCACAACTTTAGTTATCTCTGTCACCAAAAGTGGCTTTTAGTTTTATGTAGAATATCCTAACTGCATTATAAGGAAGACGTTTGGGATTCAGCTGAGATTGGATCTCTTAGCCGCACAGCCTGGCCGTTCTTGAGCTTCCGGATGTGGTTTTGCGCTTTTTACTTGTGATCTAACAAAGACTAGCATGCATGTAAGAGCTGCTGTTTTATCTGCTCCTCTCTGTCGACACCTCTTTGCCCCTTGTTCTCTGTGTATCCAGTATATTTCTTTCTTTTACACAGTGTGTTTTTGTGAGTGTATGCATGAAAAATGCTGACCGTCTTCATGACGTGACCACTGTCTGCCTTTTTCTTTTCTTTTTTTTTCACTAAGTTTCCTTGTCTTGAGAAGTAAACGTGGGAACAATGAACTGATATTTGCCTAGGTAAAAAAAAAAAATAAAGCAGGAAGAAATAGAGGGTGTGTGTGTGTGTGTGTGCGTGTGTGTGTGTGTGTGTGTGTGTGTGTAAGGGGGAGCAGCTGCCAAAGCCAGTCCATTGGAGGAGAATGAGGAGTGGGGAGATAAGGAGGCAGCCAGAGAGCGGCAGCTAGCAGGCACCAGAAAGAAAGACACTGATACCCTCTCCCTCCACCTCCAGTCTCCCCCCGCCTTCCTCTCTCTTTCTCCCTCCACTCTCGGCATCCTCCCCTCCTCCTTTGTGCAGTGTCTCAACGGAGCTGCATTTGAGTGGCAGGCCGTCACAGATCAGCTAGCAGCTAAAGCAGAGGGCTGTGTGTGTGTGTGTGTGTGTGTGTGTGTGTGTGTGTGTGTGTGTGTGTGTGTGTGTGTGTGTGTGTG
>CAAKHD010002780.1:2778-18888 GCA_901007705.1 Fistularia tabacaria | reverse complement strand
GGCAACACCCGCTTGGCGGGCGAGGAATGCCCGGCGTTTCACGGCTCGGCCTGTTTTCTCAAGCCCACGTTGCTGATTGTAAACCGATCCGGGCGACCACACAGGAGGACAACCCCCTCCCCTGGCCCACCTTAAACCCCCCCCCCCCCCCGCCCCCACCACCAGGGCACAGCTGATCTAAACCACGTGCAGCGGCTGGCTGGCTGACTGACTGACTGACTGACTGACTGACTGACTGACTGACTGACTGAATGACCGCCGAGTCCAGATCCAGCAGGAATGTGCTTATGTAAGTGGAGAGAACTGGGCCATTTCTGCAACAGGGGTAGGGGGGCCGTCGTGGGGGTTTCAGACAGCGGAGTTGATCCAAAGCAGAGAAGATGGGGCAATCGCAATAACTCCACTTTTTTTTTTTTTGCACTACTGCTACTGTGCACAGTCCATACCATCATGCTGCTATTAACTGACCTTTGCACTAAACTGTACAAAAAAAAAACTCTGCTGCTACTCTCTCATGCTGTCAAATGTTTGTGCACATGCACTTTATACTTCATACCTCATAGTTTTATGTTTACTGCTTAATGTAGTTGTGCACTTTACTGTTCATTTTGCCTCTGTTATTCTTATTATTTTGTAAATTTCATGTCACCGTGGCATTGTGAGAAATGTCTTCTCGATTCCTTTTTATATCCAGTACATGCTGAAAAATTGACAATGAAGCTGACTTTGACTTTGACTTTGACTTTGACTTTGACTTTGACAGAATTTTAATGCTAGGGACACAAGAACGGGGGGACTGAGCGGAAAACTAGACACGATAAGCAGCTGGACGCTAATTTTGAAATCAAAATATTGGATTAGCAACCACATTGATAATCAGTGAGATTACCCATCTGCTCAATTACCTCCGCAGAAAATAAACCCGCTATTTAACCCCGCCCCCTAGGTCACACAGGGGTCTTATCCTGCAGAATGCTAACTAGCACACATGACCTGGAGCCAAGTGTCTCAACTAAAAATAGCACGATGCTAACACACCGCGAGCATTATCTGAAGTGGAAAGCTAACAAAAAGCAAGAGCAACCTGGAATCAAGAGCCTTAGCTAAGTGAAGTTGCAACATTCTGTTAGCTGTTATATGTTATCACGAAGTAAACATTCACATCCAGCTGGATGCCTTACTGAACTGAAACAACACGCTGACATTTACATAACCTTAACTAGGGCCAATTGTATAAACGGGTTGATACATCATTCCAGTGCGCAAACTGAGACTAAATGTCTTACTTAATAGTAATAAAATGCTAACACACATCTCGTATGAAGTGATGCAAAATGTCTCAGCTAACTAGCACACAGTTAAAGATGCCTAAAGGCAATGTCTTTTTCTTCTTACTTAGATAGCGTGCCAACACCCAGTGAACATTAACCAATGCCATTTTTTTTAAACTCATGTAAAAACCACGCAAACAGAGATAGCATGAATTCAAGTAAAATGAAAAACAAGCTAAAGTATCATGCTAACAAACATCCGACAGTAAGTTTTGCCGCAGGTCCAAGTTCAGTTAACTGACAGGTGAATATACACATAACGACAACGAAAGCAAAGCAACAATAGCAAACATAAGCTAAGCTAACATTTCTAGCCCTTAACACTATGATTACACATGTGCTCATGTGTAGTTAACAAAAAGATGCTAGCCAGGCATGATTTCCATCAATGAGACGTGCGCAACAAAAATTTGAATAGAAACGATCTCTAGGTTTCTGTTATTTATCTATTTAGTTTGTTAGTTTTCCTCGGGTAGTTTCCATGGTTACGGGACATCTGGGATGACACCGTAGTTCTGCTTTATGTGTTTTTCCAGCTGGTTCGCTCAGTCCCGCCCAAACATTCAGAGTGGAACCCTGACCCGCCTCAGCGGGGAACGTCACCGTCCTCAATCCAAAGCAGCAAACAAAACAAAACAATAACCCGGGCGTCGGCACACTCAAAGTTTCAGAGCTTTTACTTGATTTGTCTTTTTTTTGTCGTGTTTCATTTCTATTTTTCAGGTCATTTCTTTTGATGATTTCTAGATCATTTCTTTCAAGTAGTTTGGGGGGGATGGTGTTTTTATGATATTTCAAAATTAAAGTTTTTTATCAGCTGTTCCTTGACGAAGTTCATATCATATACGCATTATTATCCTGTCAACCTTTCTGTTTCTTTTCAAATAATTTCTCAATTAAATTGAATTATTTTGGTTTAATTACACGGGTTCTTTGGGTCTTGTTTTGATAATTACACTTAAGTGATTTCAAATTTTAAATTTTTCCAAATTAAATGATTACATTGACAGCTGGCTGACACATGAGGTTAGACAGTTTCTGTGACACTCATGTTTTGCAGATGACACTGTGATCTGTTGTGAGAGAGGGGAACAGGTGGGGGAGAACCTGGAGAGATGGTGGTTTGCCCTGGAGGGGAGAAGAACGGCGAGCCCAGTTCCTGCACCACATGTGGTTCTTCGACAGCTCCTGTTTAGCGCTTTTCTTTTTCTTTTCAATTGTATAAAATGCGCTTGAATATGATATCACACTGGTCCTCACTACTTACAAGATAATGACAATGATTCCGCAACAGCAGAGAAAGCACCTCGCACTCCATGCAGGTAGCTGACACAGATATAAACAAATCATTATGAGTGAATACACCCAGGTGGACGATACAGTAGTCTCATCACGGTCTCACTTTATTGCAGATTTTTTAATGTAATTTTATATGAGAGATTTTTTTGCTATACCACCCTTCTTTGCATTATAAATGTATTTTCACATATTTATTATTTACATTTTTTTCTGGTAAAATAAGCATTTTCTAGGGTGGTGACCAACCAGAGCACTATGTTCTGTATCCTTGGCTCTAATTGGCTCAGCGACCGTAGCATCATTCTCTGCTTCTCCTGCGCACATTGACGTGCAATCGCTACTCGTAGTGTTACTCTGCGGCGTTGTGATTTAGTGAGTTATCCGCGAAAGTTTTAAATTTATTTCAACCGCTGCTACAATGCCCAAACGTTGTGCACCGTCTAAGGATATCTGGCACTGAATCGAAGTGGCAGAGGAAGGTGCTAACCGGAAATAGTGCAACTTCTCAACACATTACAGCAAGAGAGAAGATTTGCTGCTTTATGAGTCTTCGGTCCAGTCCGTAAAGAGGGACGTACAGAACAATGTTCATAAGAGTATGGGAAAGGTAAATCAGGGTGTGGGGAGGGTCATAAAGCTTAAAAATTATGTATCAGTAATAAAATGAAATTATGGTTGCTACTTCGACCATACACTACTTTAATTTTCATTTATTGTTTCGTTTATTTTATGTTTTTAAATGTTGGACTCCTGCATATCTCTTTCCATTCTGCCTTGCTATTGTAGTTTCCAAAGCGAGTGTGATGTAACAGCCCACGGGTTTCTCTATGCCGTTTCATCCGGGAAAAAAAAATATGAAATCTGACTTGAGGGGTGTGAAATACTATGAAACCAACAAAAAAAAAAAAAGAAAAAGCCTCAGTGGAGACAGATGTCAACAGCCTCTTTCCACGCCTTCTTTCTTCACTGTTTGTTTTGGCTTCTGAGAAACCGTGGAAACAGTGACCCAAGTCACATGACCCCCACCCCACGCCCATGACAGCGGAGATGGAGTCCTCCCATTGACCGCCATGGAACCACCTCTGCCTTTCTACGCCTCTGACAATAAGCCAGGATTTCTTTATTGATCCCTGAACTGTCACCATTGGAAATATATCCATGCACTGTTTAATAGATATTGTTGGAATCTGATGTAATTATTTTTTTTGATAGATTAGTTTTACAAGTGTATAGATTTTTCAAAATTAAAATTCTTTACTGTTTGCATCAAGCTAAAAAATCGTATTCTGGTAAATATGTATACATATATATATTTTTGCAGGTTTATTATTGACATCATTACTGTTTTCAAGAAAAACCAACATAATATTGTGAAAAAAATGCTTAAAAATTAAGTGAAACCAAATTCCGAGGAAATTTCACAAAAAGAGAAAAAAACTTGCAAAGAAACACAAAACTTGCACAGAAAAGACGAAAAACCCAGCTTAAACTGAGCGAGAAATCTGCGTAAGATCGGCCACAAGCCGCCTGACAGATTGCTGAGGAGGTTGCTAGGCAACCTGTGAGGCTTTACCCGAAACATGAGTGTGAAATATCAAGAGAGCGGCGGGAAAATCCACAGAGAAATTAATTAGCCTTAAAAGGAATATTTCAAATTTCTATTTTTTAACAACGTCAATTTTCTGCACGGCCGTTTTTTTCAACCTTTTATCTTGTTTTTTCAATCGGCCGTGACCGCATTTGAGAAAACACACATCCAGATGGACTAAATTTACTGGGCTCAGGATGAAAGCGTCGGAGGCGTTTCCGAGGTGGAGTTCCTCCGCTGCTCCCCGGGGAGCTCGGCCACTCTTACATAACCTGCGATTTTTTGTTTTGATCGCCTGCGACTTCGAACCAGAGCAGCTGACATCAGTCCGAAAACACCGATTTCTTCCGTCCATCGGCGAGGATAGAAAAAATCCAGTGACTGCCATTCCAGTGCTGGTTGCCATGGCCACGGCTAAGATCATTGGGTCTGAATTTTTTTTTTTTTTCAACCTGTTCTGAAGTTCTCCAAACGCATGAATTTCAATTAAAACGCAGGCAGATTTTTGAGAGGAGGTGGGCGGAGTTAGTTTTTCGGTAGTTTGGGTTCTAGTCTCGATCACGGCGGCACGTTTAGCGTTCCATTCCTCTGACCTGGTTTACCCGGAGATTCGGACCCGTGACCACCAAGTTGACGCTTTCCTGCCTGGCTGATGGAGGACTGATACCCCCAGGTATTTTCCTTCGGCATCGGCCAGAAGACGCACGCAATCACCCAACGCTTACTCACGCCTATTTTCCATTTCAACTGATTTTATACTGAATCGGAAAACCAAGAAAGATCTTGAATTGTCGCCACGTCAACAAGAAGGTTACTAATGTATCACCAGAGGACGTGGTTTTGAGTGGAGCTAAGTCACGCATTGGCGACCGTGTGGTAAAATTTGGACCGATTTCTTCAGGAACCGAAGAACTTCACAAGGAAAATGACCTCCGGGGACCCGAAGTCTCCCATGGAACCCGCGTCAGTGATCTGCATCGGCCAGCGACGCAGCCGGGCGGGACGGAGACGGCTGAGAACATGAACGCCACGTTACATAATGTAGGGCTTTATGTAACAGGCCGTCGGCGGGCCGGACTAGAACCTTTTAGGGATCTGTTCCCCTTCTGCTTCCATTTAGGAGCAAAGAGACGGATGGACGACGTGTCTCAAAATATCATCATTTAAAGCTCGCGACACGAGGGGGGTTTATTCCCTCACTATTACCTCCTTAATCTCATAATATCTCGACTTTAATCGCATGAAATTACAGCTTTAATCCGGTAACATCATGGCTTGATTCTTGTAATATTGTGACATCGTATCAGGTAGAATCACGTCTTTAATCCCATAATATTATGACTGGGATCTCATGATGTTCTTAATATGACTCCGGATCAATTTAATCGGAGATATCGTGAGGATATCTCACATAATACTATGACTTATAATCCGATATTGAGTATTATAATATCGTGACTTCATTCTGTAAAAATTGAAAAAATAATCCACTGAAATGACGACTTTCTTTTAATAAAACGACCAATTTAATTCACAATATTATGATTTTATTTGGGAAAAATTACAAATGCAATTTCGTAAACATTGCCACTTTATTATGGTAAAATTAAAGGGCAATCTTGCAATTCCGCAACATGGTTCTCTTGAGGTACCATCTAATTTTCCTCTTTTTTTCGTCCCCTTATTACGTCTCCATGAAGACTTCTCTCTGGTGATTTGACGACATCTGAAGGTTCCATCAGACATAAACGGCGGATCGTTGATCGGATCAGAACCCCGCCCCCCTCCCCTTTCCCCGAGGGTTTCTCCGTCCCTCTTTCTATTTGCATTTAGGACGTAAACAAGCTAGTGGACCGACTGGCGCCGGCCCAAAGCGCCACCTCGGTGACAAAGAGCGGCGCAGATGGCGGCCCCAGGGCAGGCCGGGGTTCGAGGGGGGGGTGGAGAGGGGAAGCCGACGGTGCGGCCACAACAAGCCCAGATGGACCCGCCGCTTTGTTTCTGCCTCTGAATGGACGCAGGATTAAAAGCCAGGGGAGTTAAAGCGGCGGACGGCAGGAGGGTCGCAACATGGCGGCAGAACAAGGGCACAAAGACGAAAAGGAGAGCGGGCGATCAAACTTCTCCCCCCTTCCGGCATTTTAGAGGGTTTGGCTCCGACAGGAGGTGGACACCCCACAAAGCCACAACAACAGGAATTCCAGAGCGGCGAGAGCCGTCATTCCTTCATCCGTCTCAGGAATTTATTCCCGTCAAAATTCCAACTTGAATCTCATGGTATTTAATAAAAATTGTTCCTGAATTTATTCACCAAAAAAAGAACTTTGACCCCATGACATTTTCACAATATTGTGACTTAATGTTGCTGTAAGGTTAAAAATTTTAATCTAGTAATTTTTATTCCCTCCCAAAATGTACACAATATTATGAAATTTTACTCTGAATATTTTGTGTCAAATCATTAATTATCATATAACCATATTGAAATTTATCTTTAATGTAATAAAATGATTGAGATTTAGCATGAAATGATGGCTTTGATTTTGAAAACAAAATTAGAAAAATAAAATAAAAAGACAAACATTTTCTGTGAAAAATTCTGATGGGTATTGTCCAGAAAAAAATCCACCTGAAATGGATTGAAAAAAAAAACAAAGGAAAAAAAACTATGTGGTAAAACGCCTTGAATGTTTTAATTACCCCTCCCATTGAAAATGCTCCAAAACAAAATCTCGAGAAAATGACATTCTCTAAAAATCAGCACCCAAAAAAACATCCAAACAAAGGAAAGAAACAATTACAACAATCCTGAATTATATGTAAAAATGATGAATTCCCTCTGGATACAGTCAATCAAATGATCTGTAAAAGCATATAAATGAACTGTGAAAAAATTGAAATTATCTGAAAAAAGAAAAAAATGATTTGTAAAAATCACAAATTATCTGAAAACATTAAATTACATCTACATTTTTTCGACTCATCTGTAAATACCAAGCCTACCATATTTGTTGATTTTCCTGTGACAGTGTTCATTAAATTCTGTGTTTTCAGTCTTGCCACCTTTATTCTTTTATACCTTTATTAAAAAACAGCATGGGTTAATTAATCAACCAACTGACAATTAATTAATTTGTTGATTTATCAAATTATTTATTTTACTGAAATTGATACCCCATACTTTCTTTCTTTCCAGAGATTGAATATTAATTGGAAAATAATAATTATATTTATGTTATCTTTATATAATATTAATAATTTCACCATATCAAGATTCTGTAAAAAAAAAAAAAAAATCAATTTTCACTGAGCTTTCTTCCAGTTACCTTTGAAGAAAAAAACCTCCAGTTCCAATATTTGGAGGCATTTTTCTTTTTTAAACGGACCAATTTCATTTTCCCCTTTCAACGATTCCCCATCCATTCCCCTCCCTGTCACGCCGGCGGTCCCCATTTGACGGCACCACATAAATGTTGTCGTTACTGTCGTCTATTTTACAGGACGTCGTGCTTCGCTCCCGGCTAGCGAGAAAATTGCTGACCCGCATCTTGTTGATGTGAGTGCAACCTCAATACTCGCACACAAACACACACACAAACACACACCCTGCTGTGCCACTAAAGTAGTATGACTGCAAAAAGAGAGGAAGGAGGGAGCGCAAAAAAAAGAAGAAGAACCTGAGTGAAATTGTAGGGAAGCCCAAAGCGACCATCCCTTCAAACATCTTTATTTCCCTTGTTTTCTCGTGTTGACAAGTTAGTTCGTACTATATTTATTCTTTTATTTAATTTTACTGACTTGTGTCACAGGTGGCCGCAAAGGGGAAAAATGACATAAAGACAAAAAAAGGTAAATAAATAAAAATCCTTTTATCTGAATTATTGTAACCAATTGCAACAATATAAAAACGTGATATGACTTATTGCAAACATTAGAAACTATATAATATCATTATTATATCTATTGTAAATTAATCATGGATAAATATCTGTATAAAATGTATAGAAAATATTTACTGACAATACAATTTAAATTAAGGAGAATTATGTTTCCTTGTCTTAAACAATTTCTCAATCTTATTCTTATTTTGAAAATAAATGTCATTGACCCATAAAGAAATCTGCCTCAAATTGACCCCGACCTTAATCAAAAATTTTTTTTAAAAAAAAAAACTTTTTTAGAAATCTCAAGAAATTTAGAAAACATTTAATAATTTATCAGAATTCATATAAAAAGAATTTTCTTTTTACATTTTTTCAGAACTGTGAGTAAGAAACTACCCAAAAATCTGCAACAAAGAACAAAAGCAAAAATGTACAAATAGAGCAGAAATTAATTCATAAATGTCTTTAAGAGAGACTCATTATTTTCAGAATCCAATCAGGCTTCGACGGAAATCAATAATCAAAAATGAAGGAAAATTAGATGTTTGGACTTTTTCACATCAGGGCGTCAAACTGGCAACTGAGTTTAATTTCCCAAAACCAGCTGGAGTTGGTCATTCAATCATTCATTACTGATGATGGGGGAGGATGCTGAGAGGAGCCAATCACAGCTGCCTTTCAAGAAAAGGGTGGAGCTTAACCTGGACAGATCACCTGTCAATCATAGGGGACATATATGGAAATATCCGACCACTCACTCAGTCGTTCACACCTATGGACAATTTCCAACCTCCTGACTGTTTTTGGACTGTGGAGGGAGGATGGAGAACTTGGAGAACTTGGAGAACCTGGAGAACCTGGAGAACCTGGAGAACCCGTTCAGGAGCCCGTAATCATGCCATTGTTTTGCTCAGAATGCTGCAAATTTCTGCAGCCCTGATTAGATTTTGGCTGCCTCGAATCAACGGAAGTCATCGAAATATCCCAAAACGGACTAGCTACACTCAAGTGTGTCCGTGTGTGTGTGTGTGTGTGTGTGTGTGTGTGTGTGTGTGTGTGTGTGTGTGTGTGTGTGCGTGCGTGCGTGTGGGTGTGTATCAGAGCGCAGCCACACCAGCTGCACCTCATTACCATCATCAACCCCTCCACCAGCGTCCTGCTCTGGCACTATTTTACCTCCGGGCCGCTTCACTTCAAGCCCCTCTAATATTCTTCAGCCCATTACTCGCCGCCCGCTTCCCGCCATTCCCGCCTCCCCCACCTCCACCCATCGCCTGCTTTCCCTTCCCCCACCACCGAGTCTGATTCCTGGATGTGTAAACGCAGCACTAGCGGGGGCGGAACCTCTGTTCATTTCCATCACTTCATGCGAATCAGTGTTTCTGATGTCCAGCATTCTGACTTCCTGGTTCCGAAACGAACGTCAACCGTTGCGTTGAACCAGATTAACAGCATATCTATGATGATTTATTGATCAAAAGTGTCACGGTGGTAGATGAAACTGGTTGCCGTGAAAGAATTCGGAAAGATTTAGCAAGAAATCAACCTCATGCACCATTAGCTTAGCACAATGAAAGGGAGCCAATGGTAACTCTTACCATGCTAACCTAAATATAATTGAATGCAAATTCTAGAACACTCTGAGGCTCATGTTGGGACTCCCGCATTCAAAGCTTGACGGAATGGAAAATAAATTGCCGTGATCCCCAAAGCATTCAGAAAGATTTAGCAAGAGATCTGCCTCATGCGCCATTAGCTTAGCGCAGTGATAAGGAAACTGTTAGCATGTTAACCTCAAATATTATTGAATGCTGGTGGCTGGCTCATGTTGGGACTCCCGTATTCAGAACTTGACGGAATGGAAAATAATCATCTGAAAATATTTGCCCCGCAAATCGACGGGTGTGGCTATTTTTGCTTAGCCTCTTCAACGGACGTGGAATTATTAAAGCTTGGATTTGAGCTAAAGTTGAAAACGTTAGAGGACCAAAGCAATCAAACCGGGAGAGTCGGAGGAAACGCTGTGCGGACCCTGTAGCTGCAGCTCCGCCAACCTGCTAGCGGGTCGAACCGCATCTGTGCAGGTTTAGCCTGTAGCATCGCCTCCCGAACCGACAGCCTCCTTCACGTTTCTGATGAATTTGCTGCATTTCCCGCCCCCCTCACCTCCTCGCCTGCTCCCCACCCCCCAGACTTCCTGGATCCGAAAGGAATGTCCGCCGTTGTGCTGAACTGGATGAACAGTATCGCTGCAATGATTTATTGGTCAAAAGTGTCATGGCGGTAGATGAAACTATGGTTGCCATGATTCCCAAAGCATTCTGTTTTTGAAGATTTACCAAGTGATCCACCACACGCACCGTTAGCTTAGCACAATGAAAGGGAGCCTATGGTAACTGTTAGCATGTTAACCTAAAATACAATTGAATGCTGATGGCTGGCTCATGTTGGGACTACCAACATTCAAAGCTTGACAGAATTGAATATAATCCTCCAAAACTACTTTCCTGGCAAATGGGTTTTGGGGCATGTATCTGTTTAACCTCTTTAATGGACGTGGATCTTGGGTTGGAGCTAAAGTTGAAGACGTTACCAGACTAAAGCTAAAAAAGCGGGAGAGTCGGAGAAAACACTGGGTGGACTGTAGCTGCACTTCCTCCATCTGGCCAGCGGGTTGACCCGCGTCCGTGCAGGCTCGGCCTGTAGCATCGCCTCCCAAACCAACAACCTCCTTTCTGCTTTCTGATGATTTTGCTGCATTTCCTGCCTCCCCCGCCGGGGGAAGCGTCAGCCACTGCTGAGAACATAATTAGCCTCACCCCACCCCTCTTATCGCTCCCCCCACGCCTGTGGCAAGGAGTGTAAATTAGCTCCCCGCTATCCTCGGAACGACCGGGTTCCCGGGCTGGGAAGGCGGCCGGCGCTCCACCTGAATGACAACGAGTACGGCGTTGAGGCTCTGCAGCGGCGCCATGTGATGCCGCGTCCCAGTTTTTTTTCCCTTCTCTTTCCCTTCAATGTCGAGCTCAAAGTAAAAAATTCAAATTACGGTTGTGGAAAAACTAACTACGTGATGTCTCAGCAGAAAGAGTTCAGGAACAGATCAGTGTGTTTAAAAATATCATCAAAAATTATTATCAATAAATAATCGCTATTCTTCAACCACAAACAGTGTGAATGAATGAATACTTTTTTATCTCATTGCGTCAAACTATAGTTTTTTCTTCTTTGGCAGCACTCTGATGGAAAGAGCTTTGTAAATGTATTTGTAATTACACTTCTAATTATTAATTTTCATTTTACATTATTTTGTGAAGTGTTTTCATATGTTGAAAAATGAAAAATCTAAATACTTAATATAAATAAAAAACAAGATTTAAAAACACATTGAATAAGGATTTTATCTAGCTCAATCATTTTTGAATTGATTTAAAGTAAATTCTAATCCAATCAATAAATCAATGTTTTCATATATTTATTGATTTTCTAATTCTGCTAAATTTTAGATACTTCAGTCAATGATCTTTGTTGGATTTTACAAACACACTTTTTTTCAATTACATATTGTACACTGTGCAGGCCAGCACCTCCAGTTAGCCTCATTAGCCTGTAATAGCGGTGTTATAAAACATGCGTACAGTGTGACCTCCAGAAATTCTGCTCACACACACAGACACTTATATATATTCATCATTATATTGTATTATTAACTAACAAATTATACTGTTGATATCGTTGAGCAAAATAGCTCGCAATAAGTCAACATTATCTGTTTTGTTTTTGGTTTTTCGTAGTGAATTAAAGGAAAATTCAAACTGTTTGTCCATCCTGCAAAGATTTCATTAAAAATTCCTCATATTTGATTATATTTTGATACTTTTAAGGAATTCACCAATATTCTTAAACGCAATTTTTGTATAACTGTGTAGTTATGGTGATTATTATTTAACCAAGGGTTGAGTAATGATAATAAATGAGGCTCCGCCCTCTCACCAGTTTGTCCTTCCACCCAGAGGTCACATGGGGAGAAATCAGCCCCGCCCCGTCCGCCGAGTCGGACCTCATGAATACTAACTGCCTCCTGCCGCTCGCCTCTTCAAAACCGCCGGCGCGGCAGCTCAAAGCCGGAGGGGTTCAAACGTTGGCCTTTAGCAGATCAAACGGCCCGGCGCCGCCTAGGGGGGTCAGGCGGCGCTGAACCGTGGCATTTCGGAGGGGCTCGCCGTGAGAACGCAGCGGCGAATGGAAAAACAAAACCGAAATGTTGGAAAAATAAATAAGGACTTGGAGGGGTTGAGGTGATGGGGGGGGGGAAATAGCCCAGAGGAATGGAGGTGAGCCGGTGACCTGATGCGCCCAGAAACTCGCAGGGGAATCGGATCTCGGAACGGTGGGAGGGTTCATGGAAATGTCGTGATGTTGCCCACGGCAACGCACGGAAACCGCCCTCCCCGGATCACGGCAGGGGGTCACGGCCGGATGTAAGCAAGAAGGAAAACAAGCGAGGACGTGATCTTCAGGGGGAAAATCACAGGAAAATCTGAGTCCTAGCAAAAATGACGGAGGGGGGTGGAGGGGTTGTCTTTGCACGACATCGCTGTTAGCACCTAGCTAGCATCTTAGCTACAGAAGAGGATGAATATACAGCAGATACACCAGTCTGATGACAGGAAGATGTGAATGTAACATCTGGACGCTCTGAAGTTCATTCATTCCCAGTCTAGTTCCTGTTTAACAGTGTTCACGCGGGAGGGGGCGGAGCCAACCCGCCGGGCACACCCGTCAATCTCCGGGCCACACAGAAAGACATCCAAATGTTCACCCTCTCATCCGCTACGTCGGACAATTCCGTTCTCATAGAACCCGCTGACGGTTTTGGACTGTTGGAGGACGACGGAGAACCAAGGCGGGAAAACCTGGAAGGAACTCATGGAGAACCTGGACAACCCACACACAGAGAGGTTGTCAGAACTTGGAACCTTGATAGCTAAGCCATCTGTTTGTGGCTAGCTAGATTAGCTAGATGAGCCTGGGTCGCAGAACAAAACAGCTACATCTGTTTGTTTTGTTTTTTATTGTTATTTTCATCATTCATCTATTATCTATGCAGTTCATAGGGTGGTGTGGGGGGGCGGAGCCAATCCCAACCGACATTGGTTGCGAGAGGCGGGGTTTAACCCAGACAGGTCGCCTGTCGATCACAGGGCCACGCACAGAGACGTCCAACAGTCTTCAATTCAGGTTTCCGACCATCAACGAAATCAGAACAACCCGGCGTCAACGTCAGCTGGTCAAAATTAGACATCCTGACACGGAGGTCGACGCCGACCACAACCCAAACGAGGACGTCAGGGGAGCCTCGGTGAACAGGCGTGCGTCAGCGATGTGCGAGCTGGCCTCCGGTTCAGACCGTATCTCTCATGTGACCTTGCCGTCCACCTCGGTCGCTTATGTAAGAGAGGTCTGTATCTGGCGGGATCTCCTGTCTTCGCGTCAAACTCTTTCTGTAGATGAGAGGAAACCATTTATCACGGCATCCGATGGGTGGAAGCGGTGGAGGAGGGGTGGGGGGTCCGTGGACCGCCGGTCAGCTGTTGACCCTCTTCAAAAGAGCTGTTATGCAACGGGCGTCTTGAACCCGTTGCGGTTTATGTAAGTGTGTTTTGTTTCCCGGCCGGAGACACGAGGCGTCGGGTCAGGAGGAGATGTTCTGCTCAAACAGGAAGCGGGACGGATTGCGGGGAGGAGAAGGGCGGCGGCTGAGGGCGGGGAGGTCACTTGACCTTGTTGTTTTTCTGTTTTTATCCATTTTCATCTCTACCGTCAAGACTTAGCATTGTCTTTTCTGACGACTAGGTCTCTTTTCTTTTGTTTGTCATTTCCTGCCAGTTTTTATTTCTCTCAAAAAAAATTTTTTTTAATTGTTTAGATTGAAAAAATAAATAAAATAAAAAATAATTTAAAAAAAATTCTCTTTTGGGGTATTTTTTCGGCACTTTCTGTTTTTTTCCTCTCCCATTTTAGGTTTGCTTTTGTTTAGGCTGGTCAGCTTCTAGCCCTGCTACTTGTCAAAGTAAATTCTTCCTCATCTGCCAAGTATTGAGGACAGCTCATGCCAATTCAACAGACAATTCCAGACAACAGTAGGCATCTATTGTATAAATCTATTATAAGCAACCCTTATCACAAAGTCTGGGGAAATTTCATCTTAATTTGCCCCCCCCCAAAAAAACTGCAAATTTTTGGTTTATATTTTAAAACCTTTTTAGGACATTTCTTTCCAAAGCTTTAAGGAAACTGTTTCCTATTTAATGTATGAATAGCATCATTAGCTTAAGCATCGGTCGTTTCCAGGAGGTTTGTCGATATTCAGATGACTCCCTGTTTCTTACTGCAATTCTGTCTTCTTTCGTTTTTCATTTCCTGCTAATTTTGGAGGAAGTACTCTTTCGTACTGTTTTGTTTTGTCACTTCCTCTTCCTAAATTTCAAGACAAGTGTAGGTGTTTTTTGAATACATTTATTATCAACGACTTTTCACACAAAGTCCGTGGAAAATTTCATCGAAATTTCTCAAGATTTCTTTTTTCTTTTTGCAAAATTTTGCAGACATTTCTTTCAGGAAGCGTAAACTCTGCTGACGATGTTAAACATGTTGATACATTTATTGGAATTCATCTTAATAATTGACTGACAAAAGTATTGAATTATTTTGATTTTTTATTTTCATTTTTTTGGGCCAATTTAAAGCACTGTCATGCCTCCCGTCCTCATAAAACATAAAGAAAAGCAGCAGAATCATGTTACATTTTCTTCCCATCCACGTGGGACACTGTACAAGCCAGCGCTTCCAAAGAGGCTCATTAGCGTGTAATAGCAGTGACATAAGCTTATATGTGATTAATAAGACTTCCAGAAATACTGCATGTACTGCACACACGCGCGCGCGCACACACACACACACACACACACACACACGCACGCGCTCTGTCCTGGTTTCAGCTGGTCAGGAATCCGGCGTGTCGGCTCTCTAATCCCTGCTGACTCTCCGCTGTCGGAGCGCTGATGTCAACGTGCCCCGACTGCAGTCATGAATAAAGCAAACGCTGCTTTGTTATTCCGAAACGCCGGACGGACCCCTCGGTGCCTCGCCGTTATTTATTTATTAATTTATTTTCTCAGTCATGTTGCCATGGTAACCACTGATATACATGCAGATTTTTCTCTCAATGCATTTATCTTCCGGGGGGGTTCGGGGAGCACAGCTGTCAGAGAGAGGATAACCGGTTCTGGTCCCGGTTTTGGAGTCTCCATGTTTCCAGCCTGGGTTCTCCCCATGTTCCCCGTCCCCTTCCATCAGTCCAACAACAATCAGCAGGTTTGTTGAAGACAGATGTCTTTGGTGAGTGACAGCTGACCCTGTGATTGACAGGTGTGCAGTCCGGATGAAGCCCCGCCCCTCCCCTAAAATGTCAGCCGGGATTGGAGCCCGGAAACCGGGCCCCGGCCCGATCCGTCGGGCGAGGTCGGGATTGTGTCGGGATAAGTGGGAATTGAAAGCTCCGTGGTCGTTAGCCAGCTAGCTTCCTCCTGATGCAACGTCGACAGTCCGCACACCATAAGGTGTCATTGGGGATTGACCGCCATCTGTGGGCGCCATCTTTGACTGGCGCCCGAGGCCCGAATGATTATTCTGGAACGTTCCTGCTTCTCGCAGGAACCTCAGGTGTTCTTATGCTTTGCCCTGGCATCTAATTGGGTGCATTCGCAGCGCGCACACACACACACACACACACACACACACACACACACACACACACACACACACACACACACACACACTCACACACACACACACACACACAAACACACACAAACACAGACAGATAGGTACATTTTTACTTTTCAATTACTTAAATTGTACTTGAAAATCGAATTTTTTTCCATCTCTTTACGGTCACTTACAATATTTTTTAGTCTTTTAGCGTTTAGCCCAGTGTGTCTGGGTG
>CAAKHD010002776.1:20315-39126 GCA_901007705.1 Fistularia tabacaria | reverse complement strand
TTTCTCCCCCCCCTGGGGGGGGGGGGGGGGGGGGGGGGGCCCCCCCGCCCACCCCGGGGGGGCAAAAGGGGAAAAACCACCCCCCCCCCCCCCAAACCCGCGGCGGGGGGGGGGGGGGGCCCCCGGGGGGGGGGGGGGGGGGGGGGGGGTTGTTGGTTCAATTCCCAGCGGCCCCGTCCGCTGCCGAAGGGCTCTCGGGCAAGTCGGCGAGCAGCCAGCTGCTCCCGGCGGTCTGCCGCAAGCGTCGCGAGTGTGTGCGAACGGGCGAGCGCGACCCCGTGTAAAGACGGCGGCGGCGCTCACCGCCCGCTAATGGATGTTTTAGTGAGGCTGTCGGCCAGTTTTATCGCCATGGTTACTAACACCGTCACCTCGAGTCAGGCTTTGACGCATAAACCATCGGTCTGGATCTGAGACCCTCGCCCGCCCCTGCGGGCTAATATTTTCTAACGCGGCGGCTTCCGACGAAGTTTTGTGGGGGGCCGAGTCGCTGTGAAGGCGGGGGGGCGACGACACCAAAACAAATCTGAGGAACGACAAGATGTTCCCCGCTCTCCAAGCACATTACAGGTACAGAAAGCTTGGGCTCAGGATGTTCTTTTCCATTTTCTTCCTCTCAACTGGAACGCCGTTTCCTGTCTGTCCTCTCGGCTTTTAGTGCTTCCGAAAATAAAACATTTTTTTTTTAAATGTCTCCCTCTTGACATTTCAGCGCAAAGAATTCGAATTCCGCTCGGAACATTGTGCTGGATTTCCATGGCGACAGCTCTCGTAGTTTTTTTTTTTGTGGCGGCCGGTGACGCAGCTTGGCTAGCATTCATCTCCAACTAATCCCCCCCTGCTACACCTATTAGTAGACGGTGCACCACATTTACAGCGGGGCCTTTTCTAATGCTGAGTCCTTCTTCTTCTCTGACGTCACCCTGCACCGCAGCCGACCCGAACCCGTGGAGGGTCCGAGGCCAGATTTCATACGGCGCCGTCCCTCCATCGGTCATTTACATTTGCTTTCAAAAGAAATGGAATAGCATTGCTTTTAGAATAGAAGAGAGCGTTATTTTAAGTACCAACAGTCCAGAGCAACGGAGAGTGTGGAGAAGAGGTGAAGAAACGGGTTCCAGCAGGTTGGAACGGGTGGAGAAAAGTGTCAGGGGTTCTATGAGATAGAAGAACATCAGCCAGAAGGAAAGGAAAGGTGGAGGAGACAGTGGTGAGAGCAGAGATGATGGATGGTTTGGAGAAAAGACAGGAGGCAGAGCTGGAGGTGGCAGACATGAAGATGTGGAGGTTCTCTTTGGGAGTGACCAGGATGGAGAGGATCAGGAATGAGTCCATCATGTTAGATGTTTTGGAGAGAAGGTCAGACTGAGATGGTTGGGTCATGGACAGAGGAGGGATAGTGGATATATTGGTAGACGGATGCTGGAATTGGAGGTCTAGATGAAGACCAGAGAGAAGATTGATGGAGGTAGTGAGAGAGGAGATGAAGGTAGTTGGTGTGAGAGAGGAGGATCCAGAGAATAGGGTTAGATGGAGGAGGTGGATTGGCTGTGGAGACCCTGAAGGGAAAAACCCAAAGGAGAAAAAGAAGAATAGAAGTTTCTTCATCCTGAAGGAAAGTGTTTTTCTCCAACATTCCATGCATTCCCTCCAAACACATCGATTTTATCGCTGCCAATCGCTTTCCTTCTTGCAGAAGCGGAGGAGCGAGAACAACAAGGATCATGAAAATGTAGACTTTGTTCATCCCTGGTTCTCTGCATTGAACCCGTCATGGATGAACCACGAGCAGTCGGCTGCCGGGGGAGCAGCGAGGGGTTCAGCGGTAGGAAAGACCTTCTGCGGTCCTCCTCGCCGCCGAAGGTGCTGTGGTCGGACTTCCGTCCCCTGACGCTGAGCGGCTTCCTCAGCATCGTCCTCTCACACGCCTCCGCTAACCAGTCCAACTCAACTCCTCGCCTTAGGTAGTCTGTTCGCGTCGGCCGCCTTCAGCTCAGGACACATCCGTGTGATAGAACATCTGCAGACGCTGGAGGACCCGAGTCTCCTGAGGAAGAGCAGGCGGCGCTGACCTTTCTTGCACACACCATCTGTATTTTTAGCCCGGTCTAGTTTATTGTCCGTATGGACGCCCAGGTGCTCGTCCGAAAAAACGTCCTCATCTTTCCCGTGGACGGAGACGGGGTTCGGACAGGTCCTCCGTTTCCTAAAGTCCACCAACCAACTGGTGGTTTAGTCCACACGGCTCCAACATCTCCACTTTGTCTTTAATTCATAAGACAGTGCGTCGCCCGATCGATAATGTTTGCAGATTACAAATAAATACAAACAAATCTGACACACAATTAAGATGCCCCGCCTCAAATTCAAAAAAGTGAATAAATAATGATAGTAATGATCACAGTAATAAGTTTATCCGCTCATACGGAGCGAGCAGGTGAATTTTTTTCCCCATTTTGCGTCTCGACGTCAGAACTGTGTTCCGACGGCGCGACAGAACGCGACTTTTTTTTGTTGTTGCCGTAAGTGTGAACTCACATCCCGGAGGGTACATCGGAACCTCTGCCACTCACCCAGGCTGGCGGCCTTTTCATCGGAGCCGAGTGTGAAATACGCTCGGGAGCCAAAATCAAGGGCGAAAAGGTGGAAAAAAAAACCACACAGACAAAAGTGGGTGAATGCAGCTCAATCCAATATGGCGTGCAGCCGGCCAGCGGAAAAAAACCCCGTCTTCCTCGTATCGTGACGTATTCGTCCTTTCCGTTCGCCAACTGGTTCCCGCGCAAAATTAACGCCGCGAAAGATGGACGTCGGAATGATGCAACAAGACTTTCTCAATAAATTTACGGGGGAACGACGGCAACGAAAGACGCCGAAAAGGCGCAAAATGGACGGCGAGCATCGGGTTTTAAACAAAGAGCGGACGGAAGAGTCCGTTCAGGGTCCGTTCACCAAGCTGCTCGATGGGACTGAAAGCTTCGCCATGAAGAAGAAATACGACATTTAGCGTGCTAACTACGACATTTAGCGTGCTAACTACGACATTTAGCGTGCTAACTACGACCGCAACCCGGCGTCTGAAGAAGGTGACGCTTCCGGCTGCGAGGCTAGCCGCTAACACACAGACGCAGCAGAAAGTCCTTCTCTATATCCATCTCTCGACTATTCAAGATAGCATAAATAGCAGTGCATGCAGGGCTGTACAAGGAAGTCAGTAACTCATTGTGAACAAGCAGGAAATGTGGACGAGGACAGCTGAAGATCACCGTCTACGTGTGAGGGAACCTGGACGGGCAGCACCTTCCAGCCCTCCAGCAGGTGTCAGGTTCTTTCTTTTTCTTCATTTATGAATTTCTCAATTAAAAACTAGCACAATTGAAATAAACTTTTCGTACATTTCATACTTTATGTTCTCATCTAGCAAAGATCGAGGTGATGAAACGTCAGTGGAGCTTCAAATTGCAGCAGTCAGAGGAGACCTCTCTTGGGTATCAGCCGCCGAAAATCACTTTGAGAGGAGGGCAAATAAGTGGAAATGGAGTCGGGGTTGTGAGCGCTTGATGAGAGTATTTGTGACGGGATACGGGTGGGAGAATGACAGAGAAGCAGGAGGTGGAGGTGGAGGTGGAGGTGGAGGTGGAGGTGGAGGTGGAGGTGGAGGAGGAGGTGGAGGAGGAGGGGGAGGTGTGGACAACAACAGAATGCTACGTCGGAGCGCGGCTGAAAGCGGAGAGAAGATTGAGTCACGTCGACCGAACGGATCCGACTGACCGGTGAAAATAAATGAAAGAGGCGGCGCGGTGAAGTCTGATGGATCCAGCTCGAGCTCCAGGAACACCAACCCCATCTTCTCAACACAATGCACCCAATAACAATAGCGTCCGTCCGCAAAGACCGAAAATCCCCGCTGAGATCCAGAGTTACGTTGAGAGGAGAGACGGGAGGAGGCTCTTCAAGGAAAAGAAAAGGGAGGCTGGAAGGCCGATTGACGATTTCCCTCTGGCCTGCAGGGACAGCTCTCAGGAGCGAGAACGTTCCTCGGTGCGTTCGGACAGCGGAGGAACCGGGTAGCGTGGACCTCAGCGCCTGGAACCATCTCAGCTCCTCCTCCCTGGCAGGGTCTCTTTACGCTTCCGTAGGAACCCATCGGTGACCGGTGGAACTCACAAGCCACGGCCATTAGCAGATGTTTCTCGCGGACGTTCTGAAAAGCTGTCCTGGTCGCTGCTCAGATGTTTTCTTGGGACAAAACGGACAGAAGCAGCGAGAAATGGGGCGACCAAGAGGTCCAAGATCTTCTGTCCTGCTACGCCTCAGAGGGGTTTCCAGGGAACATCTACATTTTGGACTAGAATAAGTGTAGAGGGGGGGGCGTTAGCTCACGGCTAACAGGGTTCTTCACACAGTGAAGATAAACACTCCAACCATCTGATAGTTATTATTCCATGAACGCTGTGAGCCATGGAGCTTCCATCTCCATGGTGTCCACCGTGTCTTCCTCTTCTTCTTCTTAGCTTGTTTGTTCTTCAACAGCTCCTCACACTTTCCCGTCTGAAAGTGGCTGTTCAAGTCCAGGTTGACAACCAAAATCATCTAACCAGGATCTTCACGATGGACCAGAATGAGCGGGGAGTTAGCTAACGGCTAACGGGGAAGATAAAAACACCACGACCATCTGAGAGTCCATGGTTATTATTCCATGAAGGCGGTGGCAGCTTCCACCACGAGGGCTTCCTCTTCTTCTGCTTCTGTTTTTGAGGAGTGGTGCTGAAGGTGCACGTCGCCCTGGTCCTTCACAGCCCGCGGGAACGCAGAAGCCGAGTAGTTCCCCCGGGGGAGGCTACTTCCTGGAATCAAATTCGAGCTCCGCCGTCTTCCAACTTATTCTTCACGAAAGCGTCTGAAAGTCGTGGACGGTCGTGATTGGCCGAGAGCCGCCGGACGAGACGTTCGAGCTCGGTTTTACAAAAAAAAACAAAAACAGCAGGATCCCCTAATGAGGTCCGGGATCAAAAGACCTCCAGCGCAAGTTTTGCATTCTCTCAAGGAGACCAGACAAGGTCACGCCACTTCCAGAGCATTTGCATAGCATAGCATTTGCTGCAGGCAGCGGCGGTGGCAGGGTTAGCGCTGTGGACAGCAGGGGGGGGCGGAGAAGACACGACCCTCCGCCGTCTTAAACATTCATTCCTGTCTGGGAAAAGACGAGATCTTTCTTCAGCAGGAGCTGAATCTCCTGAATACGCAGTCAGGAAACGCCGGGCAGAACGTCCACCAGGTGTCTTCACCTCCTCACAGGACGCTTTCTTTTCCACCCATTTCCGTTGTTTTGTTGTTGTTGTTTTTTTTTTGTTCGTTCACGAGCAGCTGACAGGTCGCCGAACACGGCGGTGAATAGAAATCCAGGCGTCGCTCAGGCGGGAACGCTTGAAGATCCAGGGGATTTGAGGAGGAGGCGGCCGTGACAGAGGTGCAACCAGCAACGGTTATTTTTGTTGGCGCTGTGATAAATATGTCTGACTGATTGGGGTTAAAAGATGCGAAAACGCGTGAAATGGGATGGAGGGACAGTTAGAAGAACGTGGCCTCGTTAGCCCCCCCCCAACCCCGTTTGATTGACAGCGGACTGGATGGGAAGCGTCAGCTGGCGGTTTAGCATAAAACCAAAGGTCAGGTACGAGGAACAAGAGGAACCGACGTCGACACGAAGATCTCCGACGACGACGAGCCGTCTCTGAATAATGAGATGCAATTAGTGCCGGAGCAGAAGCATGCATCACCCCGCTGCAGCGGGGCTAAGCTATTAGCTGGAGAGTGTGTGTGTGTGTGTGTGTGTGTGTGTTCAGATGCAAGGTGTGGTGTAAACTTCAGCAGGAACACGGTGAAGTTCCAGGATGTTCATGGAGGTCAGATGAGGAAGGACCGGGGACCTGCCGAGGTCCACGGGGTTCCTGGGAGATATTTTGTTGAAAAGTAGGGCTATTCAGGGTTAGCGCTGCCGCCTCCCAGCCAGAAGGTCCCTGGTTGGATTCCCACTGGGTTCCTCTCAGTGTGGAGTCTCCACGTTCTCCCCGTGTCTGCGTGGGGTTCCTCGGGGTTCTCCGGGTTCCTCCCACAGTCCAAACACATGCAGGAGCTTCACTGGAGACAATTCACTGTCCAGACGTGTGAATGAGAGGGTGAATGGTTGGATGTCTCTATACGTGGACCTGTGATTGGTCCAGGATGGACACCACCTCTCGCCCAATCACAGCTGATAGGCTCCTGGCATCCAGCGACTCTGAAGCAGGGTTAGCAGCTGAGAGAATGAATGAGTGAATGAATGAGTGAGTGAATGAATGAGTGAATGAATGACTGAATGAATGAATGAATGAGTGAATGAATGAATGACTGAATGAATGAGTGAATGAATGAATGAGTGAATGAATGAATGACTGAATGAATGAATGAGTGAATGAATGAATGAATGAATGAATGAATGAATGAATGAATGAATGAATGAATGAGTGAATGAATGAATGAATGAATGAATAGGCATCTTGGCTCTGGCCCTTGACATCCAACACGCCTCTGTTTAAAAGCATTGAAGAAGCTCTTCTTCTCGGAGTTCCTGCTGAGATGAATCCATCAGTTCTCGCAGGAACAAGGTGAGAACGTGTCCCTGGAGACCGAGGAGGATCGCGGGGGCCCCTGGAGAAGATGCACGCTCCACTAATTATTCAGGAAGCGGGATGGACAAGCTCCGCTGTTATTTCCCCCGTTTTTGATGGATGTGATTCATGTTTGTCTTTTTTTTTCCGCTCACGTCAAAGCATCATCAGAAGGTTCTGAATGGTTCCCGCCTCCTCCAACCAAACGCCGGGATTCATCTCTCGTCTTGGATTTTTTTTTTTGTTTTATCCCCCCGACCAATTTGCGGTAACTACCTTAATGGGTGAATTACGCTCTGGTGTTTAGGAAATTTACATCCTCACTTCGCCAATTAAGCCGGAGCGATCCGAGCGTCTCTGGACGTGACGTCGGGTTTTTGCCGCAAACCTCGCTAATCTGGGCCTTTTTTTTTTCCTCTTTCCGAGAAGGAGGACTTTTTTTTTTTCCCCCCGACGCCTTCATTTGCATCCCTTTCATCAGTGCAACCATCTGTGTGCTTAGAGTGACTACCTGCCAGAAATTCTAAATAAATCAGGAAACACAAACACTCAAAGGATGGTAACTATCATAACTAGCAGGTGCAACTCGCCGCTACCGAGCTCTCATTTTTAACAGGTTAAGAAGAAAGCAGGGTTTTCTTTTTTTAGGTTCCTCAAGTTCTTGTATTCATGCAAATCCGTGTCTCCAAGCATCTGATAGGAATTCAATTGGCATTTTCTGGCATCCAGGTGTAGTTAGTTGGTTAGTCTGCTAGTTAGTTAAGGCCACAACATACACTATATGACCAAAAGTATTGGCTCACCTGCCTTGACTGGCATATGAACTGAAGTGTTGAGTATGACGTGGGTCCACCCTTTTAGCTGGAACAGCTTCAACTCTTCTGGGAAGGCTGTCCACAAGGTTCTGGAGTGGCTTGATGGGAATTCTGGACCATGTGAGGTCACACACTGATGTTGTTCGAGAAGGTCTGGCTCTCAGTCTCCGCTCTTATTCATCCAGAAGGTGTTGTTCGGGGTTGAGGTCAGGACTCTGCAGGCCGGTCAGGTTCCTCCTCAGCAGACTCTGTCATCCAGGTCTTCATGGATCTTGCTTCGTGCACTGGTGCTCAGTCATGTTGGAAAAGGAAGGGGCTCCAAACTGTTCCCACAAAGTTGGGAGCGTGGAAAGGTCCAAAATGTCTTGGTCTGCTGAAGCGATACCATGAATGAATTCGAGCGGGGACTCAGAGCCAGGCCTTCTCGTCCAACGTCAGTGTGTGACCTCACAGAAGCGCTTCTGGAAGAATGCTTCACAATTCCCATCCACTCACCCCTGAACCTTGTGGTCATTCTTCCCAGAAGAGCTGAAGCTGTTCCAGCTGCAAAGGGTGGACCCACCTCATACTGAACCCTGTGGATCAGGGATGGGATGTCACTGAAGTTCATATGCCAGTCAAGGCAGGTGAGCCAATACTTTTGTCCATATCGTGTGTTAATACGGACAATTTAAATGCAGCTAATATTTTGGTTCTAGGTGGAGGTTGGAGTGCGTCAGGGATCTGCTCTGAGCACCTTCTTGGTTGCTATGGCTGTCGAATGAGGTTTGAAAGGGATCTCCATGGACTATGATGATGTTTGCAGATGACACTGTGACCTGTAGTGAGAGCAGGGAGCAGGTGGGGGAACATCTAGAGAGGTGGAGGTATGATCTGAGGAGGAGCTCCTGCAGCAAGACGGGATATGTTTGTGGATGAGAGGAACCCAAGAGGAACGGAGAAGCTACAGGGAGTGGAGAAGGACCAGTCCAGAGCGACGGAGAGGGTGGAGGAAAGGGTCAGGGGTGATGAAAGAGTATCAGAAGGTGGAGAGGATGAAGGTGAGAGTAGCCATGGTGTCTCTGAGGAGAAGACGGAAGGCAGAGCTGGAGGAGCTGGAGCTGGAGATGTGGAGGTTCCTCTTTGGGAGTGAGGAGGACGGAGAGGATCCGGAAGGAGTCCATCAGAGGGACAGCACATGGTAGATGTTCTGGAGTTTGGACACGGACAGAGGAGATGGAGAAGATCTGGGTGGAAGGATGCTGAAGTTGGAAGAGGTCTAGATGAAGACCAGAGAGGAGAGTTTAAGGATGGAAGGGAAGAGGACAGGAAGTGAGGGTTAGATGGAGGGAGATGATTGGCTGTGGAGACCCCTGAAGGGAGCAGCCCGAAGGAGAAGAAAAACCGCTCTCACGTTGGGTTTTACACATCCGAACCCGCACAGTTGGAGGCTCATCAGGGAGCCAAACCCTGATTTCTCATCTAGCCTGCAGTGGTTTGTGTCTAATCGCAGCAGGCGCCGCCAGCAGAAGCTCTGATTTTTAGAACATGGCCACTGTGATTATCTGACGGCGGCCATGAAGGAACTTCAGTCCGCCCCAGCAGCGAGACGCTTCCACGAAGACGTGAGATTCATCATCGGTGTTGGTGATACAATCCGTCGTCGCTTCCCGTCAGACCACAGTTGTTGTCGTCCAGATGAAGAAAAAGTTCTGAGAACTGTCCAGCTGGAGTATTGTTCCAGGAAGTAGCCTCCTCCAGAGGAGCTTTTTTTCAGCTTTGCATTCCCACAGGGACCACGGTTGGGTCTGTTGGGACCTGCACCTTCAGCACCACGCGCCAAAACAAACCCCTAAAGGAGAAGAAGAGGACGACGTGGACACCATGGAGGCGTTCATGGAATAATAACCATTGGCAATCAGATGGTTGAGATGTTTGTCCTCTCTGTGTGAGGAACCCTGTTAGCCGTTAGCTAACTCTTCTGGTCCAAAATGTAGATGTTCCTCTGCGAGCCCTGGAAACCCCTCTGAGGCGTAGCAGGACAGAAGAGCTCGGACCTCTTGGTCACGTCGTTTGCTTTTTTGTCCCAAGAAAACATCTGAGCAGTGACGCTCCACAAGAGGCATCAGCTAATGGGCGTGGCTTATGAGCTCCACCAATCACCAAGCACCAGGGAGTTCCCATGGAACTGTAAAAACCCTGCCTCGGAGTAGGAGCTCAGATGGTTCTCGGAGCTGAGGTCCACGGTCCCTGGTTCCTCATGTCTGAGCACATCGCCCGCTTCCTGAGAAGGTCGGAGGAGCTGCGGAAAGCTCCTCCAGCGAGAAAGGAGCTGCAGGGTTTACCTGTTTGTTTCTCAGAAGCATGGTTTGGAATCCGTGATGATCTCGTCCTTCAGCTGAAGACCACTGTCGGAAACGTCCCTGGATGTCCGTGTGAGAGCACGCCGGCAGCTTCTGTTGCCTGGAAGAGCGTGGACGTTATTCACCGACGCAACAACAACAACGCCGATGAATCACTCTGACAGAAAGGTCAGGAGGATCTGTTGGACTTCATGATTTGTTTCATCTCGCTCAGAAGGTCAGAGGACTTTCAAGTCCCCGGGTTTCAGATCTCAGGCTCGGCATCTCCCCTCCTCCTCCTGCTCCGTGTGGAGTTCCAGACAAATAAAGCGCTTCATGTCAGATTAAAGCAGCGAGGAGTGGGTTTCTGAAGATCCCCGAGGTGTCAGGAGCGGAGAAGGAGGAGGTCCTCGCAGTCCCCGGGACGCCAGCGGGACCGATAAGAAAGCCGTTAAACTAACAGCGGCTCGGATAACCCCGAACAAACGCCGGGGAACGAATAAACATCACAGATCCCGTTTGCCTTTCGGGAGGAAAATCGGCGGCGTCCGCATTTCGTTTCTGGACCTTCGGGTGAGTCGGGAAACCCGGAAAAAAACAGGTGCGGCGGCTTTTGGACGCTTTGTTTTGACTCCTCCGACATTTGCGGCCGGGAAAGCACCTCATGGTGGCAAGGCAGGTTCTGATGCCCCAAAATAAACAGCAGTTGAAGCGGGATGTGGATCCGCTGCCGTCCCTCAGGTCCAGTCAGGCGGGACTGACACGGCGCCCAATCAGGCCACGGGTGTCTGAAGACACTTCCCATGGAGAACAGGTCTGGACCCAACCTTTAAGATCCTTTGAGATGATCCACGGAAACCCAACGGGAGCAAGCGCTCGGTGAGGAAGCGCCACCTTTTACCAGTCCAGGAACCTCTTGCAGATCCCGGCTCAACGTGAGCGGCTTTCTGCCTCGACCCGTTGGGGAAGGAGAAGGACCTAGAGATGGAAACCAAGAGGAGGCCGTCAGATGGTTGAGGTGTTTATCTTCACTGTGTGAAGAACCCTGTTGGCGTTGAGCAAACTCTGTGCTTCTTCTGGTCTGAAATGCAGATGTTCCTCCTGTTCGCCCTGGAACCCCCTCTGAGGCGCAGCAGGACAGAAGAGCTTGGACCTCTTGGTCGCTTCATTTCTCGCTGCTTCTGTCCACTTTGTCCCAAGGAAACATCTAACCAGAAATTAAAAATGGCGCTCTGCAAGAGGTTCCTGGTCATGGGCGTGGCTTCTGAGCTCCACCAATCATCAAGCACCTCAGAGTTCCCACGGAACTGTCAAAACAGCCTGGAGACGAAGCGTACCTGTGATTGGACACACAAAGACACAACAGTCGAGGCAGCCGCGCACCTGTAGCTCCACCCTGCTTCTGCTCAGACCATTAGCCAACCAGCGCTAATCCAACCGTGAAATCAACATCACTCAGAAGGTTGGCGCCTGAAAGGACCGCGAGCCGGGAAACATTTGGACTAAATTGCTGCCCAATCATGTGCGGCGGCGGCGGCGCTGACCCTGAACGCCTCGTGAATTTCAAGGATGGCTTAATGCGGGCGGTTTACCTCGCTTGGTTACCTCCCTAACTTCAAGGTGAGGTCGTTTAGTTAGTAATGATGACAAACAGCCGCGGTAATTACCCCCGGGGCAGCTGGTGACCAGAGGGTTACCCGCAGCGGCCGAAACCACACTGCGCCCTGGAGACTCAATCATAGCGCTAGCGTAGAAGCTGAATAGCAGAGCTTCAAAAGGGAGGCAGATATCGGGGGGCCAGAAGGCGTTTCGCTCCCTCTGAGTGGACACCAAGAGCTCTCGCGGCTCCTCAGGAGGCGTCCGCGAGAAGGTAAATCAGAGGGGACGCCTCTTGCTGTAAGTGGAGCTACATCCTCGAAGACCAGGGTCCGGAGTGCAGGGCTGAGCCGGAGAAGACGCAAGTCACGGCTCCCGTCGGTCGTTTGTCCGCTGGGTGTCACGACGTCGGTCACCTCCGCGGAGTTTGGCAGATTGTGAGGTCTGGTTCGTCCTCCGTCTTCAGTCAGTGTCATTAGCTGGCGGCGCACAATCTGGCATCTTGTAATCTTGCATCTTTAATGCCCTCCCTGCCGAGCCGCCGCATCGGATCCCTCGCTGACCGGAACCCCGTCCGCCGTGACGTTAACTCGCCGCCCGCCCGCCGGCCGTGGATCAGATCGATGCGTCGGTAGATCATCTGAATTTTCTTGTCCGGACGTCAAACAAATTCAACAAACCAAGCGCCTTAATTTGCCGCTGCCACGGGGAAATATTGAATTATTCATAAATCCCCGTAATTACACACAGCTCCCAGATAATCACCGGCTGTCCTGACTTTAGGTGTCACCGCCGCACCTTCGCGGCAGGACGAGCTGCTCAGAATGGCTGATGGAGGACTCGGCAAAGCGCCGTGCACTCATATGTGGAGACAATGTCCAGCCCTCTGACAGCCCGTCCACACAGATAGATTTTATATAGTATATTCTATAGTGCAAGAAGTCGCTGTTTCTCGACTCGGGTGCCTTGTCGTCGACCGCTTTCTCTCGAGAACCTTTTCAGGAACAGCGCATTCAGACTGCAGAGGAACCAGGCGGACCTCAGCTCCTGGGACCATCTCAGCTTCGACATGTACGTGTTAATACACGTGGATATACGTCACTAATACTTTCTACATGCCTTTAACTTATTTCTATTTATTGATTTTGATCTTTACGGTTTTTATTTTTCTCTTTGTTATTCGCTATCTTATTCTTTATTTTTACATAGAGTTCTATTTTGATTCTTCTGCTTTCAACAAAAATCGATTTCCTCCTTGGGGATCAATAAAGTATTCAGATTCTGATTCTGATTCTACTCCCAGGCAGGGTCTTCCATCCAAACTCATAGCTGCTTGGTGATTGGTGGAACTCAGAAGCCACGCCCATCAGCACATACTTGTTGAGGAGCCGGTCACTGCTCTGGTGTTTTCTTGGGACAAAATGGACAGAAGCAGTGAGAACTGGAGCGACCAGGAGGTCCAAGCTCCTTCTGGCCTGCTGTGCCTCAGAGGGGTTTCCAGGGCTCACAGAGGAACATCTACATTTTGGACCAGAAGAAGTGTGGGGCTTGCTAACAGCTAACAGGATTCTTCACACAGCGAAGATAAACACTCCAGCTTCCACCTGCATGGCAGCCACGTCTTCTTCTTCTTCTTCTTGGCTTGTTTGTTCTTCAACAGTTCTTCAAACTTGTCTGTCTAAGAGCAGCTGTTCAAGTCCAAGTTGACACCAAAATCATCAAACCGGGATCTACATTTTGGACCAGAATGGTTGAGGAGTTAGCTAACGGCTAACGGGGTTCTTCACACGGCAAAGATAAACACTCCAACCATCTGATGGCCTTCTGTCTCTGTCCCTCTCTTGGTTTCTGTCTCCATGTCCTTCTCTCTCTTTCTACCCCATCGGAGGTTCCTGGACAGGTAAAAGGCAGTGCTCCGGCTAACAGCGAACGGGGTTCTTCACACCGCGAGGATCAACAATGGTTATTCTTCCATGAACGCTGTGGCAGCTTCCACCTCCATGGTGTCCACGGCGTCTTCCTCTTCTCCATCTTGGCTTGTTTGTTCTTCAAACTTTTCTGTCTGAAAGCGGCCGCTCACGTCCAAGTCGACACCAAACTTCGCAGCGCCTGGAGACTCGGGTCTGATTCCCTGAGCCTCCTCTTCTCCTCCCCGGTTTCCGGTGGTGCAGAACGAGAAGACGGACGTCTGTCGAGCTTGAAGTAGATCCTCTCCTTCTGGCAGTAGGGAATACAAGTCCCGCTTTTAAAGAGGGCATTCTTCAGCCCCTCCCGGCCGAGGCTTCGTTTAGTTACTTTCATATATCCACTCCTCATGCCGCCAGACAATCTGCGGTCCGTCCGCCGCCGGGTGAATTCATCATTCGTCAGAGGAACCAGAGGTCACCACATGGAATCCGGGGCGGCGCCGGAGGAAGATAACCAAAGCCGGCACCGCCGCTGGCTGGAATTGAGACGAATACGTCGCGCCTGATACGTCGCTGAGCCGCACCGTCGGTGTCACTACTCCGGGAGGACCTCAAGCAAAGGCACGGCGGCCTCTCGCTGCTGCCGTCTCCGTTTTCCCGCGGGAGGCCGCAGGCTGCCGACGGGTATGAGCCTGGAACAAGTTGTGTGTCATTCAAGTGGACAAGATAGTGGGTGAGGTCGGTTGCGCCGCTGGATTAGCATACGAATTAAACGCGCTGCCTTTTCTTTGTGCGTGTGTGTGAAGGTATGGATGTGTGAAGGCAACGCCTGGCACGGTCGGGCACTTCGGGGTGCAGATGGGGTTCAAATAAAGTTCATCCAAGCGCTCGGCGTCGGGGAAACAGAAATGAATTCACCCGTTTCCTCCTCGAAATGGGTTTCCGTGCTTCGTTACCGCGGTTTCACATCCACACGCCGTTGTTTTGTGGTTTCTTTATCGGTCGTGACGACCGAGCGAGAGCCGAGGAGCCTCGCGTACGCGCGGATCTACATCAAAAAGAAACGCCACCTTCGCCTTTGAACCGCCACTGTTCTTTTCAGCACTTCAAACAGAAGAGCGCGATCCAGTGGCGCTGACAGCAGCCAAACGGCGATGGTTACCGAGCCGTTACCAGAAAGTTGAGGTGAATGGAAAACACAAAATCCGTGGTCGGTGTTAGCAAGCTCCGCGCAGAAGGTGCAAGCAGCCCAGGATGTGGCTGGTGCAGTTAAAGATAATAATAAAGCAGCTTCCACAAAGGAAGTGCTCCACAAGTGAGAAGGTTCAAGGGTAGGACGCAGATGAACAGAGATAAACAGCCTGTTCTTTTATTCTGTCTCTCCTGGAGTGAAAGGGTTTGAAGCTACAAATGGACCTTCTGCATGCATATAGACGTACAACCATTCACATAGAGTCTCCAGTGAACCTCCTGCATTCTTGTGGAGGAACCCGGAGAACCCTGAAGAACCTCCCGCAGACACGGAGGAGAACATGGAGACTCCACACAGGAAGGAACCCAACCAGGGACCTTCTTACTGTGAGCGAGTCAAATGATATCAACAGAAGCTCTGAACTTGTATGCAGCAGCAAACAAGTGGGTCCTCAGCTTTTCCTTTGAAGACCCGACAGATCAGGCCTGATGTCCAGAAACAGACTGTTCCCCAATGTCAGCGTCTTCCTCCGGACCTTCGGGGCTAAGAAGACTGGAACCCTGAGAGGCCAGTGCACTTACAGGCACATATGGCTTCACCAAGTCAGACAGGAAAGAAGGTGCTTTTCCACTGGCAATTTCAGAGGTGAGGACCAGCCCCTTAAAGTGTTGGAGGTGGAGAGAGGCCAGAACCGGAGTCACGTGTTCTCATGGACCTGCTCCGTTCAGAGCATGGGCTCCTGCTTCCTGGACCGTTTGCAGGACCTCCGATGCTCTTCTTGGGCAACTTGGGGAAAAGGACACTACAGTGGTCCAGTCAGGAACGTACGTTTCGAGATCTTTGGTGACGAGACACGTGTAGATCGTCGTGATGTTTCCGTATTCCGTCAATATGTCCAACTAAGTCCGCCGTGCATTCCTCGCACCGAAAGTAACGAACCGGCAGGGAGGAGCCAGCAGCTCCTCCGTTCCCACCACTAACACACTTACCGCTGTCCTCCAACAGAGATTCGCGAGGCCTTCAAGGTTTTCGACCGAGATGGCAACGGCTTCATCTCCAAGCAGGAGCTGGGCATGGCCATGCGCTCCCTGGGCTACATGCCCAACGAGGTGGAGCTGGAGGTCATCATCCAGAGACTGGACATGGACGGTGAGCTCATTTACCCCCGACGGGCTCCTGCGCCGCGCCGGCACATTTGTTGCATTGTGGTCTGTTCCATCAGGTGACGGCCAGGTCGGCTTCGAGGAGTTCGTCACGTTACTCGGTCCAAAGCTCTCCGCCGCAGGGATGCCGGATAAGTTCCACGGGGCGGACTTTGACTCCGTGTTTTGGAAGGTAAACATCGTCATTACACCATGAGACCGCCTCTCTGCAAGCACTTCCTGCAGGTTCAGAGCAAACCTCTGAGTTCCACCTCATTACCCTTCAACGTGACTGCAGATAACTTTAAAACGAGTCTAAACGCCCAATTGGAGAAGAGTTATTTGGACGCTTTGCTCGGCAAAGCTGGAGCCCTTTCATGGCTTCGCCGCTCCTTCAGAAGCTAAACTGATTTGTTGTGTTTTTAATACACTAAGTGCCGCATTGACTCATACAAGTTTGGAGACACTCAAACGAAGGATGCTCCTCTCCAGCTAAATAGATATTTGAATAGATATGTACATGGCTTTCAAAGAGATGCTGGCAGGGGAGGGAGCCGGAGCTGAAAAACTAGAATCCGCCTTTTCTCAAAGACATGCCGATTGTACCTTGCAGTGTTTACAGCAGTCAAACCAGGAAGTGACCTTGACCAGGGGTCCCCAACCCCCGGTCCGCGGATCATTTGGTACGTGTCCGCAAAAAAATCGTTCCAGGTACAAATTATAGTTTTTTTCATTCGACCTTCCGGAGGTTATTTAGAAAAATATCCGCCTTCGCCTTCCTGCCGCACTTCGCTCCGTCACGCCGTTTCACACATCGGCTAACACAAGCTAGCTCTCGAAAAAAAGGGAGCCAGAAACAATAGCGGTCGGAGAGCTTTTTCGTGAAGAAAGGAGCAAAGCATGAGACGGCAGAGGCGTCGCAGACCGCCGACGAAAAAAAGCTGCATTTCCAAGAAACTATCAAGATTCCTCGCTAAGTTACGGGTTCATCGCAACAGGTGACACACAAGCTCCGCCCCCGCAAGGCATTATTTACTTATTGGACTCTACATGATGGTGAATTGATCTCAGAGTGCAAGATGATTGTAAATGCCTAATATAAAGTGCAATCGTGTTCAGAGTACCGTATTTCCCGACTATAAGCCGCTACTTTTTTCGCAGGCTGAAACAACGATGCGGCTGGTTTTTGGGTTTTTTTTTAAGGCTAACGAGCTTCGTGCCGCCAAGAAAGACCGAGGAAGTGAGTGGCAAAGTCACTCTGAGGCTGTTCAATGCCGACATTGAAGACGACGACTTTAGCGGTTAGAGTGCGCAGGAGGAGGACGGAGATACTGTTAGTTTTAGGCGATGGGCTCATATTCAGCTGCGCTCAATAGTTCAGAATTACGGTAAATCCTGTGATACTGACAAGAGTTTTTATTCTCTGAACCACCGCGCTTCTAACCGGTCCGCAGAACAAAATACTTTCATTCATAAAACTGGTCCCTGTTACAAGCAAGGCCGGGGTTGGGTTGACCTAAACGATGCAGGAGTCGGGTGAAGCCGGAGGACACGGACATGAGGTCTAGTTGGACTGAAGTCCAGGACATCCACACAAGTCTGATGAGTCCTGAATTCAAGAGAAAGGCGTATGTGAACTCCAGCTACAGGCTGACCTGATTTGTCTTGGCTCTAGATCAGGGGTGTCAAACCCTTTTTGACCGAGGCCACATCCAAACGATGGTTGCCCTCAAAGGGTCACATGTAACACGAACAGCATAACTGTCACGAAATGTAACCGAATGCAATGTCAAATAATGAAGCTGATCTTCAATGTTAAACAACTCTGAATGTATGACTCATTCACATCCCAAATGTCAAATCTGGATTTGAAATGAAAATGAAAATTACATATTCGGAACACATTCTGCTGACATCGTAGTTTGGCTTTTATTCTCAAACTGTTTGTTGTTGTTCTGGAAGGCTAAGTTTAGCACAGTTAGCTCCGTGTTTGGTGTCAAAATGCCGACGTAGATTGTGCTCTCCCACCACCGACACTGCCTCATAACACAAATGACAAACCGTTTTATCTCCTTGAAGCAGAAACATGTATTCACCTTCCCATCCACCCTGAAACAGCCTTCCATCTGCATCCACTTTTCTCCTCCTGGACATTTAGGGATCATTTGTATTCCTCAAGCTTCTACAGGACATCACGTCAAGATTTGGACACAGCAGTGGACAATAATGCTAATATCTTTAGATGTATAAAAAAAAACCATTGAATTATTCATTCATACATACGTTCATTCATTCATTCATTATCTACACCGTTTATCCTCCAATCAGGAGGCTGGAGGCTATCCCAGCTGTAATTGGGCGAGAGGCGGGGTCAAAGTAGACCCGTCCATCAAATGGACGCTTGTAGACACATACAACGTCCACCTTCTCATTCTAGCATAGACCCAACGTTCACACGTCCACACAATGTAGGGTCTCCTGAACCTCCTGCATGTGTTTGGACTGTGGGAGGAACCCGGAGAACCCGGAGAACCTCACGCAGACACGGGGAGAACACGGAGACTCCACACTGGAAGGCCCCGTATGGGAAACCAACCAGGGACCTTCTGCTGCGAGGTGGACGCCCTGTGTTGAGAGAACTTTTGCCGAAGAACATTGCAGATGTTAAATGTTCCTCAGTGAAGCAGGGACTCCGTTCCAAGCAGGAGATCTGACCTTCTTCTCGGGTCATTTCCCCGCTAACGAGAGCTCCTCTCCCTCCAGTGCGACATGCAGAAACTGACCGTGGACGAGCTGAAGAGACTGCTCTACGACACCTTCCGCGACCACCTCACTATGAAGGACATCGAGAACATCATCATGACCGAGGAGAACCACCTGAACAGTCCGGAGTCCCACGTGGCCATCGACAGTAGGTCCCGCCGCCACGCGTCGGTCAGATCTTCTCCAATCCAATGCTCTCACGCGTTCTCCTGAATCTTTTCCGCAGCGAGCCCGACGCAGCAGGAGAAACATACATGTGTGCGCAAAAGCCTGATCTGTGCCTTCGCCATTGCGTTCATCATCAGCGTTATGCTCATCGCGGCCAATCAGATGCTCCGAAGGGGGATGAAGTAAAAACCCAGGAGCGACGGACCAAAAAAAAAAAAAAAAAAAAAAAAAAAACACTGGGCCCCCCCCGCCTCCCG
>CAAKHD010002776.1:10000-13240 GCA_901007705.1 Fistularia tabacaria | reverse complement strand
GGGGGGGCCGCGCCGCCGCCCCCGGGCGGGGGGGGGGGGGCGGCCCCCCCCCCCCCCCCCCCGGGGGGGCCGGGGGGGGGGGGGGGGGGGGGGGGGGGGCGCGGAGGCTAGCGGCTAACCCGAACTGCTCGCACTTTCACTTTTTTTCTTTGCAACTGCACCTTAATATGAAGGTCACTTTGAACACACAATCAAAAGAAAACGTTTGTGCACTTTTTCAGGCCGTGGCTGTCAGAGGAATGATATTTGTGAACGTATGGCAGGATTCACAATAACGTTGACTTTGACCGCTGATCGTGCGCTCACGGTCGCGTATCTCGGCCGTGATTGGCCGAGAGGACTCAGGCTTCACCCTGGACCGCTCGCCTGATCTTCACACATCCTTTGGAGACCTTCATCCATTCGCCCTCTAATTCACACATCAGGTTGAAATACAAATATTCACACGTCTTATGGAGATGAGGATGTGGAGGTTCCTCTTTGGGACTGACCAGGATGGAGAGGATCAGGACGGAGTCCATCAGAGGGACAGCTCATGGTAGATGTTTTGGAGAGAAGGTCAAAGCCAGTCTGACATGGTTTGGTCAGAGATGGAGAAGATATGGGTAGAAGGATGCTGAGGTTGGAGCTGCCAGGCAGGAGGTCCAGAGGAAGACCAGAGAGGAGGCTTATGGATGGAGTGGAGGTGGACGTGAAGTGAGTTGTTGTGAGAGAGGAGGATGCAGAGAAGAATGGAGGGGGTGGATTCACTGTGGCGACTCCCGAAGGGAAAAGAAGCAGCAGCAGCAGCAGCAGCAGCTAGACATACGAGCATTCACACGTCTGGACAACGCAGGATCTCCAACGAACCTCCTGAAGGTTTTTGGAGGAACCTGAAGAACCTGAGGAAGCCCACGGAGACACGGGGAGAACATGGAGACTCCACACAGGAAGGCCCCCAGCCAGGAACCTTCTAGCGTTGAGGTGGAGGAGCGAAGCACTGGACCACCGGGCCCAGATTCATTTGAAACTCCAGATCCTCAGAACGACTCCACAAGTTGTAGATCATGGGATTTTCCAGGGAGAGTGAGAGGAAGATTCTTCTTTTCCTTTGGGCTTTTCCCCTCCAGGGACCTTCTCCATCTCACCCTGTTCTCCGGATCCTCCTCTCTCACACCACCTTTCATTCTGGCTGATATGCTTCTGTCATGAAACGGCTGGTTAAAGAAAAGAAGATTCCCATTCCTTCCGAAGACGCCACACACTCACCGTCTCCTTCACACATCACACCGACACATGACCGCCGCAGGAGAGGCGGGAATGGAACCGGGGACCCTCCGGCCGCGAGGGCCAAGCCGGATTGGGCCGGACCGTGCAATTTAGGATGTGACAACAAAAACGACTCCAGGCGTTGGGCCGAGTCCCGGCCGGCGGGCACGGCGTCGGAGCCGGGTCTCCGTCCGTTCCTTGCCAAGGTGCTCGGAGGCACACAAGGCTTAAAAGAATAATAAAAGCTGGACACGCACCATTAATCTTACAAACCGGAGCCTGCTGCCACCAACGCGCGCTTTAACCCACGGCCGCGTTATTAGCAATAAAATGATTTAATCTGGCGGCTCTTCCGCAGTTTGAAAATGTTATCGGAGCTCACTAATGAAATGATGATGGCTGAGTGGGTCGTTTCCCCGAGGACGCCTCCGTGAAACACAACACCGCTTATTGGAGGTCGGCGAGAAAAACTCAGCGGGAGCATTTCGAGGTATGGCACTTTGGACCGCTGCGGACATTTGCAACCACCCGGCCGTTCCTCTCCGGGTTCCAGGAAAGGAAGCAGGGGCCGAGGAGCCGGGGGTCGGGGAAACACGCGGGCGGACATCACGCGGAGAGGCGGGAAGAGCATTGACAAACGCAGAGATGCAGCAGGAGTACCGACGGCGAACTGCTGACGGACTGCAGCTGACATCGGTGCAGACCGCCTGCACACCGAAGGAGCTGCTGCCTTTACCGCAGGAGCTCCTCGGTCTGGTGCAGAGCAAGTCATCGCTTTTGCATTCGAAAATAAACTGACGGTTTCTCTCTGAGATTCTCAAGTCACACTCCTGCAGGAAACCCAGCCCGGCCATCCACAACACGCACGTTCAAACGCGGTGGAACGTTGACTTCCGAGTGCGTCGACTCTGGAGTTCTCCGAGATCCGAGCCGTAGCTCGGTGGATGTTCAGCTTTGTGAGCGGAGCCCCGATCTGAGTGAGGGGATGAGCGTTTTGGACACCCATGTGGACGCCGCTGTCCATAAAGTGGCGTTTAAAGGACGGTGGGCCGCGTGACCCGCTGCGAGCTAGCCCGGAGAACAGCGTGGAAAAACACCAGCGAGGTGTGCGTGTGTCGCGGAACTCGTCCGTGAAGAAGTTGCTGTGGGTGAGATACGGTGACAGAAAGCATCGTCTGGGAGACGGCGGGAGACATTTTCGGGGATTGTACGCGGCGGACAGCGGGAACGTCGCCGGACGAGGCCTCGGAAGAAGCGTCGAAAGCCGGTCGGGGGACGGTTTGATGGTTTTAGAAAGAGGAGCGGCTTCGCTCCGGACAGAAATGGAGTCAGGACATAAAGCGAGGCAAAGTTACATTTAGCATAGCATACGAGCGTTCGTAAGTTACGTGATAAGAGCATGAAATGAAACACTCCCCCGCCCATCTCCTCCGGCAGCCATTCTTCAAGGTAAATACGCTTTTAATATCTATTACTATTTTTCTACATTCATTTTTGAATCTATAAATTCATTTTTCTTATTTAGAAAATCCGGGGCTCGAACAGATTCATAGCGTTTCGATTCATTTCAGCGGGTAAATTTAATTTGATATTTGAGCAAACTGAGTTATGCGCTCGCCCAAAGAACCGGTTCCTCTCCTAAGTCAGGGTACGACTGTCTTTTACAAACGGCGTACTGTTGATGGGAGACGGTCGACCGACGGATCATTTCGATGCAGAACAACTCACTGCTTTTGCGTTAGAAGACAAACAGACCTGAAACTCCCCAAACACGCGTCTGCAGGGAAACCCATCCCCGTCAACACGCATATTCAAATATTTGACACTTCAATGAGATGTTTGCGGTTGTAAATTGAGAGACAACAAAGCGTGTCTTTTTTAACGCAGGTCCCGACCCGTGCTGCGGACGAGGCGAGGCTGGAGACGCCCGCGGCAGCAGCAGAGCCGGATCTTCGCTCAATTCGTGTTCACACTGGTGTAAAAACCTATTGT
>CAAKHD010002776.1:0-5000 GCA_901007705.1 Fistularia tabacaria | reverse complement strand
AGGGTCAAAATTGAAATAAGCGCGACAGCGACGGCGGACGTGTGGAAGCACTTTCGCACATGCGCAGTTCGTACGCACATCATACATCATGGCGCTGGCGAAGTCGGTCTACAATCTTCTCTTCAGGAGGACGTCTACTTTCGCCGTAACCATCATGGTTGGAGCCATTTTATTTGAGAGGATATTTGACCATGGCGGCGACGCGCTTTTCGAGCAAATGAACCGAGGGGTGAGTCCGTCATTCGGAGTTAAATTGCTTATTTTACCCTGACCTTGTAGGCAGAGGGCGAAACGGCGGTACGTTAGCTTGAGCTAAGCTAGCTCGTCCGCTAGCCCCAGCTCTGTGAGCCTCTCCGCTTCTACTTGTGTGAAATCTCGAAATGTGAAATATAAATTGTGACGGATCTTCGTTGCTGTTCTGATTGCAGAAACTATGGAAGCACATCAAACACAATTATGAGAACAAGGAAGAGTAAAGAGGACGTGGACCGGTGTTGTCAAAGGCGACTGTCACACGGCTGAGCCGCTTACCTGAATCAAGCTAATGTCAACATGGACTGACTCACAATGCTGGAGGTGCAGAGCCTTGGAGGAGACAGACCTTCCGACCTCCACGAAGATGGACTCCAACACCACCTCCTGGCTCATCTCCCTATTCCCGTCATTTGCCACTGCTTCCATCGTTCCCACACATTGTAAATGATTATATTAAACGTGTTAATGTCTTGGAACTAGCAGCGTTTCCATTAGTCTTTGCGTTATTTTCTTCCAGTCATCAGGAGCAGGATTAGTCAGCCGTCCGCGCTTTGCAGCCGGACAAGTATTACTTAAAGGAACAACAGTACTGGGACATGAACCACAGCGTTTGTATGGAAATTGTGCAACCAAATATGGACTCTCCTTTTAAAATTGGCTGTATGATGTGTTGCTGTGCAGACATTCTTTTCACTGCAACCCTCACTCAGTATATCCCTACCAGCATAAGCATCTGACGCGTTTGCGTTCGTTATGACTACTTTAGTTGATAATGTGCGTAAAGGGAGCGAGTTATCCAGACTGAAGGCATCATTAGCATATTGAGAGGTTTGTTTACCTCGCAATGTCGGATAACTTGGCATATATCATGTCTGGAGTACATCTGTCCTCTGCCTTACACATTCAGAATATTTGTGTTAAAACAAAGTGGCGGAGGGGCTACAGCTGTTAAAGAAAGGTGCAAACACCAAAGGAAGCCACCTCCTATCACTTCTGATTTTGCTAATTCAAGCCCTAATCAATGCTGCTGGTCATTTTAAGACAAATAACCTAAATGATTTAAACAGTGAGTACAGGACTGACCCGCAGTTAATTCCCAGGCCTGTAGGCGGCACTGTAATACCAAAGGTCCCTCTGATTTCAGCTAAAGCCACAGATGGAAGTGATAGACTTCCTCATATTGTCCGAGCCCGAATCGAGAGATATCATTGTACATCAAATGCGATTTTCCCGAAAGGGGCTGAAGGGCATGTTCAGTTTGAACAACGAAAAAAACAAGCAACACCGAAATGCAACGTTTAATATAAAAAACAGCCTCTGAAGCAGTTTATAGAAAACAGTTTTACAAAGCAGAATATCAAAACAGTTTGAAGTCTGGACTCACAAATGGGAGTCAACTTGCAGTGTTTTCAGTTCATGTTTTGCAACGCAGGGGATTTTGTGAAGCATGAAATGACATGGTCGGAAACAAATATGACTTACAAAACTGGAATTTTGAGCTCAAAGGCACACCTATGAGATTTTACATACAAGTCAAATGGAAAAACAACTGAAATTACAAGAAAAGGCAAATGGTTTTATATACTTCCACCGGGATATCACTTAACTTTTTTTATGTTGCGGACGGAGAGCCAACAAGAGATGACAGACGTAACAGTGTCCAATAGTGTAGGATGCGGACGTCCATTTGGAGTGGGAGATGATCCCATGATGGGTTGCGGTGATGAGAAACTTGCAAGTGAGCAACCAAAGATTGAAAGCGATTAAAACATTGATAAAAGTTATCACTCGGTAAAAATCACATTCAGTGGTCAGATTCAGCAGAAGATGCTTGACGTAGCCGTTCATCTCTGTGGTCAGTAAAGCGCGTCCTTCAGCCACCCCCACAGCCTGGTGAGCCACAGACTCACGCCCAGGTCCGCCAGGTACTGGATCTCCGGCGTGAGCATTTTTTCGCAGACGTTCCTGAACCTGGGGTCGATGTCCTTTCTCAGGTTGTACCCCAGGATGGAGGTCTCCCCCACGGGCTGCCAGGGCAGGAAACGGCTGTCGCGGATGTCCTCCGCCTCCACGCCGTCCCCTCCCTCGATGCAGATGGCCCTCATCTCGGCGTTCCTCCTCCTCAGCTCCTTCACCTCCCGGTCCATCCGCGGGCGGCCGAACGCCTCCACTCGGTCCCAGAAGCTCCTGTTGAAGTGCTGGTAGAGCTCCCAGTCGGCTCCGTTCCACCGCCGGGCTTTGTCCCTCAGCTCGGGGGTCAGCCGGGAGACCGACGAGCTCCTGCGGACGTTGACCTTGAAATACAGGATGTCCTCCATGGTCCAGCAGAGCCTGTCCTTTAGCAGTATGAGGGACTCCTCGAAATGTTCCGAAAGGAGCACGAGGTGGAACTGCTGCGACAAACCGTCGATGAACTCCGCCACCCGGGGGTCGTGGGCCTCCAGGTTGTTGTCCAGGCCGAAGTCAAAGGAGAGGAGGTTCTTGAGGTAGAAGGAGTTGAAGGCCCCCGGCCGGTAGAAGGCCTCGGGGCGGTTGAGGAACTCCTCCAGTTTGTCCTCGCCGCCGATCCTCCAGGTGAGCGGCACGGCCCTGCGGTAGTAGTGGAAGGCGGACTCGAACAGATCGGCCGGGTCGCGGAGGATGGTGACGTAGGCGGCGTCCGGGGGCAGCAGCGTGGACACCTCCCGCCGGTCGAAGCGCATGTGGTTGCAGACGATGTTGAAGCATCTCCCGGGCTTGTAGTCCTTCACCTGGGAGCGGCGGAACGGCGAGGGGTAGAAGAAGTCGTTGCGGCCGTCTGGGAACGCAAACGCCAGACGCCGCTTTTCTCCGAACCTGAAGAGGATGTTGAGGATGGTGCTGCTCGCCGTCTTGTGAGTCTTCATGAACATGATGTTCACCGCGGGGGAGCACGCCTCCGGTGGACCTCTGGAGCTCTGAGGAGGTTTCTTCTTGGCTGATCCGGTCGTGCTCAGCGGACACGTGTCTTCAGAGGAGCCGCTGTGAACGGAACACGAGGTTTAAGGTGATCGGCGGCGTCACACCGCCGTCACCCGGTCCGATATCCGATGATCACCTGGTGGCGACCTTCGTGGGGTCGGTCACGCAGTAGAGCAGCAGCATGATGTTGGTCAGGAGCACCCAGAGGATCAGCTCTCTCCTCACACATCCGCAGCCACTCCTCTCGGCGCCGGACATCTTTCGGTACCTGGAGGGGAGAACCTGAGAAGACAAACGGGAAGGAGACGCCGGAGGGCCACCTCCCCGTTCAATTATCCTGATTTCGAAGAGAACCGGCGGAGAGCCTCCTTCTCCATCATCTCCACATGTTCCTCTGCGGCGAAGGGAAGGTGACGGTTTGACGCTCCGGTCGGTCTCTTTCTTTCCATTAACCGCCGTGGAGAGAGGAGACGGCTCAGATAGACGAGGAAAATTGCCCAGTCTTGCATGTGCAAAGCCTCGGTGTTTACACTTTAAACACGCTCGGATGTCTTATCTTTCCCTCAACAAACAGGGCGGAGGAGAGAGAGTCACACGGAAACTCCCGCCGCTCTCTTTGCGGAAAATCGGTGGGAAAGGAAAGGGAAAGTTGTGAATCGATCGGTCCGGGTCGATCAATAATCACCTGTGCGCAGGAGGAGGATGTCAGGTGTGATTCAAGCCGCTCATCGTCCTCGAGGACAGAGGCAGGCGTCCAGGCCGGGGGAGCGGAAACGTCAGAGGCGTCCGGCTGGCTGGGGATCTCCAACGCTCTGAGAGACCAGAGCCGCTGTCACGCATCTCCTAAACACACACGCTCGGCCGCGGGTACTTCCGATTGGCCGAGACGGGAAAAACAAAAAGCCACTTCCCACATCGTGTGAGCTGTTGTGGGATGCAGTTGTACACCAACCCAGGCTCTTCCCTTTGTTTGTGCCGCATGAATGGGAGGGTGAATGGTTGCGTGTCTCTCAATGTAAACCCTGCGATGCACCTGTCCAGGCTGAGCCAATCACGGTGGGGATAGGCTCCTGTACCCTTGCAGCCCCCGAGCGCAGGACGTGCACGATATGGCCAAAAGTAGTCGCTCACCCACCCAAATGATGGGAATCAGGTGTTCCAGTCATTCCATGACCACAGGTGTTTAAATCAAGCACCCAGCCGTGCAGAGTGTTTTGACAAACATGTGGGGAAGAACGGGTCGCTCTCAGGAGCTCAGAGAACTCCAGCGTGGAGCTGCGATAGGACGCCACCCGAGCAACCAATCCGGTCGTGAAATTTCCTCGCTCCTCAATATTCCGCAGTCAACCGTCGGCTGGATTAGAACCTGGAAGTGTTCGGGAACGACAGCAACTCGGCCACGAAGCGGAAGGACGCGTAAAGTGACGGATGCCGAGGCGCAAAGTGCCAAGAGGTCGCCAACCTTCAGCAGAGTCGATCTCGACAGACCTCCGGACTCCACGTGGCCTTCAGATGAGCTGAAGAACAGCGGGCGGAGAGCTTCACAGAATGGGTTTCCACGGGCGAGCGGCTGCGTCCGAGCCCCACGTCGACACGTGCAATGCAAAGCGTGGGATGCGGCGGCGGCGCCGCCGGACCCCGGAGTGACGAACGGCGCTTCTCCATCTGCCAATCTGATGGCCGAGTCCGGGTTCGTCCCTTAGTTCCAGTGAAAGGACCTCTGAGAGCTTCAGAAGATCAAGACATTTTGGACCTTTCCACGCTCCCAACTTTGTGGGAACTGTTTGGAGCCCCTTCCTTTTCCA
>CAAKHD010002774.1:0-11465 GCA_901007705.1 Fistularia tabacaria | reverse complement strand
GGGCCGCCGGGGCGGGGGGGGGGGGGGGGGGGGGGGGGGGGGGGGGAACTCACCTGCTTGTCTGAACATCCTGCTGATTCCTGTGGACAAAGGCGAAGGTATTGTTAGGATGGATCTGCAGGGGGGAGTGAACGCAAAGTCTCCGCTGAGACGAAACATCACCGCGACCAATGGATCAACAGCAGGAGGTTTGAGGAAAGGCAACGTCACCTGAGGTGTTTGTCAAAGGAGAGAAGGCGGCGAGACATTGGACCGGATGCTATAACCATAGCTTTTGAGGGGCCGCTCACAGGGAGAAGGTTCCCGGTTCGATTCGGACAGGGGGCATTTATATGTGGCCCCGTGATCGACCAATGAAAGCTGAGATAGGCTCCGGCACCCCTTCGACCATGACCTCGGTATGAGCAGTATACAGAAGGAGTAAATGAATGAATGAATGTTAGTCACTTACAAACTTGACGGTTTCTCTGTTTAGCATGGCATAGCACACCTTACGATGCCGCTTTGCTAGCTAACAGGCGATGATACCTGAAAGCAGTGCGTTATTTGGTAAAGGAGTAAATGATTTTCTCCGAGCTTAAAGTATGGGACGGTACACTCAGTTTATGCTTAAAGTACACAAACGTGTACTTTGAAGTGTTGTTTTCCAGAGTAATTTGTAGCGGTGCGAGCAGACGGGAGATAAAAGTGGCACCCACGTGTCGGGACATGGTTTACTTTACTTTCCACATCAACCCGGCCACGTGTGCTCCTTCCACCGTCGGGATCCGCCCAATTAAACAGAGCGCACTAAACAGCTCCCCTCCGAGTCGCGTTTGAGTCGCCGCGGCTCCTTTCATGACGCCACGCGTTGACAGGAAGACCTCGTAAACTGCTCGTATTAACCTGAAGCCTCTGCTGGATCGCGCGGCGGGGGTTTAACAAGAGGAAGCCCCCCTCCCCCACCCTCAGCCGCCACCCCTCCTCTGTTTGCTAACCGGCCGTCAGAAAGGACACGTATAGAGTTGCATCAATTAAACTTGGTTTACGCTATCGATGTCAGGCACGGACGCCGGCGGGGATCTGGAACCGCCGGCGGGTTCTACCCGTGATTATTTGGATGCTCAACAATCCGACGTCAATAACCGTGACCTCTAATCACAACTGAGATAGTAATGGCTTCCATGTGGCTGGCGGGGGTGGGGGGGGGGGGACACCTGGCAGCCATCTTGGCTTACAGTGTAAAAAACAGAAACAGATTTTATAACTTCCCCGCGAGAGTTCAAAAACTCACAGGATTTGGATAGAACATATGTTGTGGTTTGGAAATGTAAGATAAACTATTCATTCATTACCTAGCGCTTATCCACTTAGGGTCGCGGGGATGCTGGAACCTCTCCCAGATGTCATTGGGCGAGAGGTGGGTTCCCCCTGGATCCATCGCAGGGCCACATATAGAGACATACAACCATTCACCCCCTCCTTCACATCATATGGAGACATGCAACCGTTCACCCTCTGCACAATGGCAGGTCTCCAATGAACCTCCTTCATGTTGTTGGAGTGTCGGAGGAACCCCACGCAGACACGGGGAGAACATGGGGACTCCTGGAATCTAACCAGGGACCTTCTTGCTGTGAGGCAGAAGCGCTAAGCACTGCACCTCCCTGCTTATATCATAAGTATTTCAGCAGCAAAATACCTTCTACAGCACCACGTGGTTCCTCCAGGAAGAAGGGGACGTCTTTCTTCTCGCCCGCATCATCGATGTGTTCGTAGGTAATCTGGGGTATGGACACCGCCCTCTCCGAGGCCACGCCGATGGAGCCGTTACCCCGGGACTTCAGCCGCCTCTTGGTTCCCTTTTTCTGACGGAGGCAAGAAACATCAGACCGGGTCAGTACGTTCGCGTTGGTGGTGAAGACAGCGGAAATCATTTGCAGCCCATCCGTGAACCTCCGCTCTGGTCTTTATCGAGACCCCTTGCTTGGCAGCTCTATCGTTCTGGGTTTGTTTGTGGGCGTCTTTGCCTTTCGCTGCTCCCCTTCTGAGTCTGTGTGTAGTCGTATGGGGGCTCATCCACTCAGTCTTCTGCCCTGAGTCTGGTCGGGTGGTTCCATCTGCTTTCTCTCCCCGGGGCCAGTGATGGGATGGCCGGACTTTCCAAACCTCAGCGTTCTCCCGGAAGCCACCTTGCCTCTTGGAGGCCCTGTCGGCCGATGCCCGTGTCCCCCTCCCATTCCTGCGCTCACCTGTCTCCGAGCAACTGTTCACTTGCTGCTGGACCTTCAGTACACTTATTTTCTTCACTTTATCTCCGTTGTTGCAGAGTCTTGTGTTGCACTTGGGTCCGCACACAGCCACCCACAATCCTGACGCCCTCCTATGTCCAAACCGTCTCAGTCGGACTTTATCTCCAGATCATCTAACATTTGCCGTCCCTCTGGACTCCTTCCCAATCCTCCTCACTCTCATAGAGGAACCTCCAGATCTTCATCTCTGCTGCCTCCAGCTCTGGCTCCTGTCTTCTCCTCAGTGTCTCCAAACCAGACACCCTGGCTGCTCTCATCTCCTTCTTGTACACTTCTTTCATCACCCCTGACACTTTTCTCCATTGCTCTTGACCTTCGGTACTTAACTCCTCCACCTTCTTGATCTCCTCTCACTGTTGCTCTGGAGTTCCTCCCATCCACACACATATTCTTTCTTGCCGCGGCAAAACTTCACTCATCCTTTCCAGAGCATACCGCGAGATGTTCCCTTCACTACAGATCAATGTCATCTGATGGAGCTTCCTGTCTGACCTCTGTCGACTGTCCATCACCATAGCAAACAAGAAAGGGCTCAGTGTCGATCCCTGATGCACTCCCACCTCCACCTTGAATGCGACGAACTACCGACACACTGAAGTGACTTTTCTTCTGGAGGGGAACCAGGAAAGGTCATGGAGGAGAGCTCGGGGAGAAAGTCACATGCCGGAGGAGAAAGGAGCGGAAGCCACCTCCATCCCCGCCGACGCATGTGGGTTCAAAGCTACACAAAGATTTTCTTGTTGTTGTTCTCCTAGACAAAGGTTTACTCCCATGAGCAAGGCGGCGGTGACATCATCTGCACTGACTGGGCCTTTGTCCCGGGGAGACAAAGCCCTCGAGTCAGACCTTTGGAGAAACAGGGGGGCGACAACTGTGTGTGTTTGTGCGTCCCTCCGCATGTGTGTGTTTGTGGGAAAATATCTCGGCCGAGGAGCAACATGGCTAATGTCGCCGTGGAAGGTGACGGCCGAGCAGGACGCTGTGCCGCTGCGGCGTCACCTCCGGGGAAGATGGAAAACTGAATGTCATCAATCAACCTACTCATTCATTCTTCCTTCAGCCGGGGCCACAGGGTGGCGGGAGCCCATACCAGCTGTCATTGGCGGAGAGGCGGGGTTCGCCCGGGATCCATCACAGGACCACTTAGACAGACTGACAACCATTCACATGTCATATTGTCCAGTGTTTTTCAACCCTTTTTGGGAGGCGGCACATTTGTTGTCAAATCCTTCAGCACACCGGCAACCAAAAATGTTACAAAATGACAATTTATATGGTCATACAGTTCTATAATGAGCATATTGTCACTGGAGTTTTGACTATGTGGCACACTAGCCAGCAGTTGAGCATGTCCATAAGCATCCGTCAGCTCATGTTTCAAATTTCCAAATGTGTGCAAACATGTCTTCGCTACGTCTGGCTGTTGAGTTCTACAGAATAGTCCACATTGTTGTTTTGAAGTGACGCGCATTTGCTTTCCAGATGGCGCTACGCTTGAGTGGTGAGCGCCGCTGTTCGATAGCTTTTCCCCGCACAACCAGCGGAGTCGGCGCCCTCTTGAGTTTGTATTTTTCCTTTTCAAAGCACTTCTCCACTTCTGCCACCGCTATCCCCTACCTGCATCACTGAGCCTTAAGTAACAAGGTAGTTAGCTACCTGCTGCCTCCCGCTGACATGGAAGAGTATTCGATTACTCCGCAGCACAGACACTCACATGGCTAATTATTTCCTGCTAATATTTGATTGATTTACACACAACAAAAAGTTTTTCGACCACTTAAATGACATGTAATCATTTTCACACCACACAGCCGACCATCTAGTGCGAGGGTCTCCAACCCCCGGTCCACGGATGATTTGGTACCGGTCCGCAAAGAAAATCTTTCATTCGACTTTCCGGATCTTATTTTGAAAAAAGGCTGTTTCCGCCTTCTCTTTACTGCCGCACTTCACTCTATCGCGCCATTTCACACATCAGCTACCACGAGCTAGCCCTTGAAAAAAAACGAGCCAGAGAGAAAGGTCGCTGCAGAGCTTTTCTCTGGAGGAAACGAGCAAACAAAGAGACAGCAGAAGCGTCGCAGACTGTCGGCAAAGAGAAAGCTGCATTTAAAAGAAAATATCAAGATTGCAGCCCAAGTTACAGGTTCATTGCAACAGTAGATACACAAGCTCCGTGCCCGCTATGCATCGTTTGCGGTGAACGGCTAGCTAATGAAGCTGTGAAGCCCTCAAAACTGCTTTGCCACATTCAGACAAAACACCCTGCACTAAAAGGCTTGTCTTTGTTTTGCAATTTTTTGAAAGAAAAAACGTCAACGTGAAGAAAAAACGCAGTTATTGAGGGTCACACTTCGACAAAGATGTCTGCCCTGAAAGCATCATTCTTAGTCGCAGACCGCAGTGCTAAAGAAGCCTTTTACTGTTGGGGAAGAATTGATCCTGCCTGCTATGAAGGACATTTTCCTTGAACTTTTTGGAGAGGATGAGGTGAAAAAGGTGGCAAATGTCCCCCTTTCGACTCCCTCCGGAGCCAGAAGAATTGATGGAACAGTGGAGGACGTTCAGGCACGGTCGTGAGAGAGGATAAAGGGGCTCCAACTGACTCTACATTATGGTGAATTGATGCGATAGTGCAAAGTGATTGGAACTGCCTACTATAAAGTGTAATGGTTGTATTCAGATTAAATACTGTGAACTGACAAAAAAGTTTTCATTATTTGAACCCCTGCGCCTCTGACTGGTGCGCGGAAACATCTTCATGCGTAAAACTGTTCCCTGGTGATAAAAAGGTTGGAGGCCACTGGTGTAGCGTACCTCTGATAAGTGGTTGAGAAATAAAGGAAAAACCACCAATCACCCTCTCATCCGCACATCTGGAAAATGTAAGTTCTCCAATGAGCCTTCTTGGACTGTGGGAGGAACCTCGAGGAGACACAGAGAGAACATGGAGACACCACACAGAAAGGCCTCCCTGAGCAATTTCACAGTCGGTGTCAGCGATGTGACGGTGAAACGGGTGAAAAGCGTCGACAAAGACGAAGACGAGTCCGATGATTACCGCTATGTTCAGCTTCCTGACGGTGGGGCTGGAGTTTTCAGACTCCCCGGCGGCGACGGGCTCCGGGGTCAGCACGTACATCTTCCACGTCGCGGCGCAGCCGCCGGGCTTTTCAGCTGCATAACACCTCCAAAGTGTCTGTTGGGGGGGCAAAGGTCACATGACAAGGCCTCTTGATGATCAGTTCAAACCTGGTCAGATCTACCTGGATGAGACAGGCCGCGGCGGGGATCTGCCGGTTGAAGTGCTTTTGCCTCTGCTTCTGTTGGACCTTGAGGGCGAACCCGGAGCCCAGGATGCCCTGAAAAACAACGCCTGATGATGATACCGATTGGTTCGAGCGCAGAGAGCCCGTTTGTCCAGAGCTGAAAGGATAGATCTGTGTTTACGGCGGGAAGGGCGAAGAAGGAGATGGCGAAGACGCTGAAGCAGGAGGCGATGGCCTTCCCGATCCACGTCTGAGGGATCTTGTCTCCATAGCCGATGGTGGTCACCGTCACCTGCGGAGACACCGGAGTGAGTTCTCCACGTCTCTGGTGAAGGTCGCCCTCGAGTGTCCCCACGCTGACATGGCAGGTTACAGAGGCTCTTTATTCCAGGTTGATTCTTTCTGAACCTCAGTGATACCTCACATATTCTGCTCCATCCCACCTACGACAAACCCTGACTGACCTGATTGACAAGGGTTCCTAATTCACCTCTGCCTTCCACTCTGGATCTGGGTGTCAGACGCCCTGTCTTTGTCCAAGAAGAGGCTTATTAGCTCCAGCCCAGCCCCTAGTTATGCGGCTATCGGCGTACTCTGCAGAAGGCTATCCCATGATGCAACCCTGTCATCCCCAACCCCCTTCCCACTCTGCGTGCACTCATGTCCCTTCATCAGTGCGTGATAGTAGCCTCATCTGTTCTCCTGAGTCCCTGGGCTCTCTCATTGGGCAGGTTCCCAGGGAGCGTGGCTTGGTCTACCGCAGCGTCTGGCCCTCTCGCCGTCTCAGATCTTGCCTTCTCTCGTTCTTTCTACCCCAAATACTCGAGGTAGAAGGCTGGCCACATTGAGCTGGGGCCTGTCTGAGGTGCCAACCCACAAAAAGGCGATGCCTCCTCGCCACTGTCTGTGCTCGCTCCTGTTGGGTTCCTGTAGGTCATCTCAAAGTGCGTGGTCCAGACCTGCTCTGTGTGGAAGGTGTCATCAGACAACTGGCTCGTGATTTGACGGCATTGAAATAAAACCTGACCCACGACCTCCGTCAATAACCTCCACAGAATAGAAGTGTTTGGATTGCTTGCTGGTTCATTTCAGCACCCTTGGCGTTCCACTGGTGTCTATAGGTGGGTGGGTGGGTGGGGTGGGGGGGGTCACTCACGCGAGCCATGTTTTCCACACAAAGGTGGGGTACTTGAAAGGGCCTTTGTGAAGACGGGGGTGGAGGGTGGGGGGGTGGGGGGTGGGGGTTAATCCCTCATCCTCAAACCCAATGACTAAACAATGTCCGCCATCACGGCAGAATGCTTGACTTGCAGAGCACCCTCATTCTGACTGCAGGCGTTGTAATTAATGTGTGTGTGTGTGTGTGTGTGTGTGTGTGTGTGTGTGCGCGCACACGCGTGTGCACGTGTGTGTGACGGCGTCATCGCCACGGGTGCAGCTGCTGTGCTCACGGAGCAGGATTGACAGAAGACAAGAATGTCGTATGACTTCCATACTCACTGCTCCAACAATGATGTAATTCATAAACCCATTCGGATTAAAAGCCTGGAGTTTGTTTGTGACGCACTGTTATTTTTTTTCAGGGGTGTCATTGATTGTTTAATGTGTTTTCCCGCCTCGGTCGAGCAGCTTATCGGAAGCTTGGTGTGTCGACGCGGGATCGCGATTGCCATTTGCGTACCTTTTAGGAGCGCAGCTTCGGGGTAGTTCTCAGCGAAAACGCCTGAACTTCCACAAGAGCCGTAGCCAAGTCCCCGTGTTTTCCTTGGTCGCCGCCTCAAGCGAACGGGTTCGAGCGAACGCTTCGGCCCCCCGGGCTCGCGACCAGCTCGAATACTTTGTTCCGGACTGGTGGAAGGTAAATAATCAAGCGGTCATTACCTAACTTTCAGTAATCTGGCAGAAGAAGAGAAGCCCGGAGGAGAAGGGTCGGGGGTCGAGGGGGCGAAGAGAGACATGGGCGGGGGGTATGAATCATAGCATCGGCTCGTCCTCCAGCTGCGCCTCGCACCTGCAAGGCCTCGACGCCGGAGCGCCGACAAGGAGAGCGAGTCGGCGCGAAGCTATTTTGGTTGCGGGGAAACCATGCGTTCCTCGGGGTGGCGGGGGGTCGGGTCGGGGAGGACGGGGGGTTCTACAGTCACAGGAAGAAGAAAGAGAAGGTGCAAAAAATCCCCTTGCTTGCGTTTTGTCCGACGCAAACAACAACTCCACTTTCTTTCCTTTCTCCGCGAGAAAGAAAGAAAGTCGTAATCCCGCAATTACAGATTTAATTAAGGGAACTGACACTTCGCATTGGCCCTGGGGAAGTTCTGTGAGCCAGAGAGCTGCAAGGTGGATGGTTTATTACCCCTTTCTTTGTGGGACGCCAACCCTTCCACACAAGGCCGCCATAGGTTTCTCATTACTACCGCGCTTTCAATTCAAATGTTTAATTAACCACTCGTGGCCGGGGGCTCGAGGGGAAAATGGCGAAAAACCGAGTGTCGCGGCGGACACATGCTTTGTAAAGGGGCCGGTGAGGAGAGGAGGCGGCGGGAGGACGGGGGTAATTGGTCCATCCAGGGTGGTCACCCATCTCCGTTTCTGCCGCTTAAGGCTCCACTCCAAAGGGCATTGTAGCCATAATTCGCCAACCCTCTTGAGAGAAATCCATTCCGACGTGTGCGAGACGTGGCCCTTCGAGTGCGTCAGAGAGGCCGGGAGACTCGAGTGGCGCTCAAAGGGATTCCCGTCATTCACGCGGCGGAGCGAAGCTTTGGGGGGCTTCTTCTCCTCCGAGCCTTTGTTTCCCCTTACCACGCCCCACCACAGGGCATCGGCGTAGCTGGAGAAGCCCGTCTTGCCCTCCTCATCGACGGCATCTTTCTCCGCCAGGTAGACGAAGTACGACGAGAAGATCAGGCCGAGGAAGCCGATGTAGAGCGTGGTGATCAGCTCCTGAGAGCGAGGCGGAGGAGAAGGTCAACATACGGGAAGCAGCCGGTGCAACGATGAAGGTCAACATACCGGAAGCAGCCGGTGCAACGATTAGCTCCAAAGCAGCTAAAAGGGTGCGAGCCACGCAGACGGGCCCGTCGGTGCACCCACCTGCCGGTGAATGAAGACCACAGATCCCAGGAGCCTCCACGTTCCTCCTTGGCGATCCACGTGGAGCATGCGAAGGATCTGTAGGAAACGGATGCCCCTACAACAAACATCTCATCACCCTGGTGGCACCTTGTCAGCTTGTTCTGCCTGTGTGAGGAGGGCTGAAACCAGGGGACGGGGTTCGGGTCGGCGCTGTACCTGATGGCGGACGTGGCGAAGACTTGGCCGTTGGAGCCAACGCCGAGCACGATGATGGAGGCGATGACCACGATCAGATCTGCAGTGGGAGGAGGAGACCGGGTCAGCTGAGCAAACAAGGGTTAGGGATAACTGTGCCCTTCACAAAAGTGCTAAGGCAAAGGCACTGCAAGTGATGCAGCGACTGGGTTCTTGGAACGCCAACGGAACCTGGAGATGTACGCATACGCAAGAACCAATTCACCACATCCGCTGAACTGCGAGGGAACAGAGGAAACGCCAGGCGCACCTATGATGGAGATGGGCTTCCTGACGAAGCGCAGACGCCCCTTGATGCCGGCGTACTTGCTGCGACAGCCTGCCGACCACAGGCGGACCACGTACTCCGTGCCGAAGAACAGCACCAGCACGATCTCCTGCGAGGGGGACGGGGCACAAAATCAATGACATTCTTGTCGTGGCAACTGGACTTGATTTTCTTCACTCGACAAGAATTCACCGTGACCTGGACGACTGAGACATCAACCACATTGTTCCTCTGGCGAGGACAGGAAGCTTGTTGAGGAGCAACCATCCAGGTTCCTCGTCTCCCGAGAAACCATCCTCCACGAATTAGTTTTATACCTCGCTTGTGGTTAGCATTAGCCTAGCACCTAGTTATGCTGCCGTAGGCATACACTGCTGAGGGGTATCCCTTGATGCATCTCTCTCATCGGTGCATGATAGTAACCTCACATCTTCTGTGTTAGCACCGCTAAGTGCAAGCACCGCTGTTATTAGTAGATCGTCAGCCTCCCAACAGTCTCGATCACGCTGTGATCAGTCGAGGCAGAAGGCCGCCGACGTGGAGCCGGGATCTGTGTGAGGTGAATGTCGGGTTTGAAGAGAGTGGTCCAGACCTGCTCACACGGGCGCGTAACGACGACAGAAAAACACAAACAACCGGGACCACCCGGCAGCCCGGAGGAGAGATGCAGGCTGATAACGGCCGAGGGGGTTTGAAGGCGCCGCCATCGCGGGCTGAGAACCTCCGAGGCCTTTGGATTCCACCGATGACTCACGTGATCCGCATTTTTGTGTGTGTGTGTGTGTGTGTGTGTGTGAATTAATTAAATCAGTGTGAGGGCTGGGTTTCCCGGCCACCAAGTACCATAATATTTGGCCACCGTCGTCTGAGCGGAGGGCCCGGGTGGGTGGCCCCTGGGCCGCCTGCTCGGACGAAACCTTATCCCGCTGCAATAACAAGGCGCCGCGGCGCCCGAAAAACAACCACCTGTCCGTCACGGACGTGAACGCAAACATTGAAAACCAGGTTTTTATAACATTGTAATTACAAGGTAATTGCATTGTAATAACTTCTATTTAGCAGGAGAAAATGAGCAGATCAATATTATAAAAAAATGGACCACTGTAGTGGTATCTGTTCCCGCGAGTATTTCTTTGTCGATGGAAGGGAGCCAAAGATGGCGAACCAGAGGGCAGAGGGTTAAAGCTGCCACGGCGCCACCCCTCCTGTGCGAGCGCGCCCCAGTCATTCATTCACTCGTTCATCCATTCATTCATTCGTGGTTGAACAGCAATTAAGGGGAGTCGGACGTCCTACGACATCACTGCCAGTTCAGCTCGGCCAATCAGCCGTGGCGTTGCTATCTGCTGGGGAGAAGCAAATAAAGCGCACAAAGACGGGGGGATATTTTGTCGTTGCGTCACGCACACACACACACATTTACAGATTCCATAAAGCGGCGGAGCGAAACAACGCCAACGCCGGGTGGAATCGGTGGAATTCCGGCGACATCTGGGTGACATTTGAAAGTCAAAAAGGTGCGCGTGAATTCTGGAAATTTGAAGGGATTATTTGCCGTAATTCCGAAAAATGGGTCACCCAGATGTTCGGGCTCCCGGCCCGCTTCGGGCGGCGGGAAAAGGCCGTGTTTACTGAAAACAGCCCACGGTCGGCGGCGCCGTAATCTTGTCGAGATGGACGTTTGCGAGAATCACAGATTAAAAACCCGATTAGCGCAGATTGCCTTGGCCGCCTTCTTGAAAAAGTGAGCATATGGAACAGCGCATTATTACACGTGTAATGACCGTGTAATAAGCCGAGAAGGGTACGCGTTGTACTTCCCGTGTACTTACAGCGGGAACATCTCAACGCACTAGCGTGCGAATCCCCGATCAATACAGGTAATCATTACCTGCCCGCCATGAGCGAGCAGTTACGTAACAGCCATGTTTGCTTTGGACGGGCTCCTCCTCAGCCGGCTTCGCGTAAACCAAAATCAACCAGGCGTGTGTCCCAGCCTGCACCATCATACGGGTTGCAGAACTTGCACCGTGAGGATGCAGGAGAAGACAAAGAGGAGGTGTGTGTGTGTTTGTGTGTGTGTGTGTGTGTGTGTGTGTGTGTGTGTGTGTGTGTGCGCGGCTGGCTTTATCTTGGCAGCCGTCCTGAAGGCCAAATATCCTCAAGGCCTGATGTCCCGTCCACCATCCAAAACAAGCAGTCTGTAATTCACAGATGACAACCAGCCCTGGACTTTCTAAGTATAACCCCCCCCCCCCCCCCCCCCCCCCCCCCGGGCAAACCAGCACACCGCCCCCCCCCCCAAAACAA
>CAAKHD010002773.1:17738-30528 GCA_901007705.1 Fistularia tabacaria | reverse complement strand
CACACCCACACACCCACACACACACACACACACACACACACACACACACACACACACACACACACACACACACACACACACACACACACACACACACACACACACACACACACACACACCTCTCTATAATTACATTTCTTTTCATTTTTGGTGTAGTTTCTTTTCGTTTTCGTTCTTTACACTCATTGTCCTGTTTTCTCCTCGTTAATTCCTTTTGCATTTGTTTAAGCTAAATTCTTGTTGCTTGTAGAATTATGTTTTCCTTATGATTTTAGGCCATTTCTGTTCAATTCTGAGTAGTTTGTTTGGAATAATAAAGTAATTTCTGACTCGTTTAGAGTTATTTCTTTAGTCATGTGTCTCGTTTTCACATGACTGATTAAGATATTAAATGACAGCCTACTGAAACTCATTCCTCACTGACTGGCCATTTTTTGCCGCTTTTCAAGTAAATTGCGATACGCATTGATGTCAGGAAAACGAGCTGAATTTTCTGTCCCTGACTTAACACCTTATAACAACGTATATATACTTACTATACTATATATTAGACTGTGTGGGTTTTCAAAACAATTTTAGGTACTTTACTGATCACTCTCAAAACCCCGTCTGTCTCTGGCCTGAGCAGGACATTTATTTTGGCCCTCTTCCATCTGTTCATTGGTCAAGTTAAAACCTAAAACGGACCGGGGTCTTCCATCTGGGCCCCTGACCTTTGAGAAAGCCTGTCTGAGGAGATAAGGGCTGCAGAATCAGTCTCTTTATCTCTCCTTAAGAATTAATGATATTGCTACTCCTTCTTGTGCCATTACTTATTTTGGCTTCTGCTAACTATTACTCTAATAATCTATCAATTGTTTTCTCAATGAATCAGCGGCTTAATAAAAGTCTCAGCGTGGTAGAAAGAAACAGATTTAAAAATGTTTATGAGCGTGTGCCTGAGCCCAAGTTGACCTCCCTTAAATGCCTGCAAATATGAAATAATTACAACTTCATGTTGTAAAAGTGGTGAAAAAAGGGAAAGAAGTTGATGAGATGAATAGCAAGGATCTCCACTTGTGTTATATTTGTATTTACTGTTGCAATTATGTCCCCTAAAAAAAGCTTTCCTCTTTTAATAAGCCGACTCCAATACGAAGTAAGAAGTTTAAAAAATGCCACACAAATGACATGTCAGAGCAAAGGTATCGAGGGGATTTGTCCGAAATAGTCCTGAAATACTGGCCGAGTATATATTCAGCAGCTATTTGTATGTTTTATGATGTTTGGGACAACGTGTGCTGACGACACCCTGGCAATATAACGCTGAATAAAGTAAGTGTCCACATCACACTGTTTGTTCTATACGAGACAGATTAATCAGCATTTCAGGGGAAAGAAACCATCGCACGGCGGTGAAATAGCCGATACTTATCACGCATGAAAACAGTTTCAATAAGCACCACTTGTGTTGATTCTGAGGACTCTATGAATAGAACCTGCAGAGTCATCCACTCTGACTTCAGCAAAACATAAAGTTCACATTTGGTATCACAAAACAACTTAAGATAATGTTCCTCATATTGGCTCAATATCTGCGCTAGATTAGAAATTTCAGCCGCTGAATCTTTACAGGAAACTTAAGTGATAAGCAAAGAGGAAAAAGGCCAATTGTTTCAGGGAATGTTGTCAGCCGAGATACTTCTGTAGACAGGACACGACAGACACTTACTGTTAACATTGGTGACTATCAAAACACTCTAGTGACTGATAAGAAATAGAAGTGGAACACTTGAATAAGACAAAAATCATCTTGTTGGTTCTTAGTTTGGTTGTTTGGTTGTTTTCTCTGAGCTCGGGGTGCAAATATATGACTAAATGTTACAGGAAAAAAATAAAAACAATCAGCAGAAAGCAAAACAATCCACTCGCCCATCTCTCTCTCCCTCTTTCTCTCTCTGAAAACAAATAAAGGCAGTGGTTTAGTGAGTGAGTGAGAGAAAATAGGAGGGACAGTCGGTTATGTTGCACAAATAACAGTAAATTTAGTTCAGAATATCAGTCTCAGTCTTTGGCAGTGAATTGCGGATCTTTGGAGCTCCGAGTGTGAACAGTGAAAGCAGCTAGCAAAACCCAACGGTCTCCTCTCACATGTCTTGATTAAATGCTTTAATAACAACGGTTTTACACAGTTCCGTGCGATTAAGAATCAAATATTCACCCAATTTTAACCAACTGGAGCAGCCGTGTCAACTTTAAACAGCCATCACTCGGGTAAATCGACTTCCTTAGCCGGGTCTATGACGATTAGCCAATTAGCAGGCTAACAGTATGCTAGCTCAAATAGCAACATGCTTTGTTTCGGTGACAGACGAACAACGGAGGTTTACGAAATGACCGGAGTTTCCCTCGAATGGCGTTAAAGATGTAAACTCACGTAAAAAACGGTGGGAAATTATACTGCCAGGGCCACTCAAAACTCATTGCAGTCGATTCGGTGTCCACGGATGACAGTTTCCGGAAGCGAGTGCAACCGCGAAATGATTCCGACTGCCCGCACCCATTGACAACAAATAACAACTATCACACAAAATTCAATATTGAAGCCAGGAAATCGTTGATTTCCTTATATTTTTGGCAAGAAGTTTATAATTTGAAATAATGAACTGGGCGCTACATTTATGGCATACCACGTTCAGCATCAACGGCCACAGGTTTATTCGTCCTGCCCACAATTGATCTGATAAACGTACGAAATTGGAGGCGCAGCAGCAGTTTGTCACATTAAAAGCACAAATAGAAAGCGCTTTTTTTCCCCCCCAATATTGAATTTCAGCTGAAGAAATAAATATGGGTCGTTATATCGGTACAAACATTCATATTTACTCAATAATGCATCAGAAATTGTTTATAAAGTTACCGTTGGTGAGGACAATTCGCTTGTCTCCCCGCGACGTGCTTTTGTGTCGTTTCCATTTTTATTGTCAGATGTAATCATGTTAAAAATCATATTTTGATATTAAATCTGAGAGATGTAAATGATTTGGGGTCGGAAAGTACTTCCTCCTACTGTAATTTATCAGTGAACAGGAAATGATGCTTTCGGGATGCAGTGTGCCATTTTGGCGCTAGATGTCATCAAAACTACATAGATGGGGAAGAAAAATCCTTTAAATTCCAATGAAGAGGTTTATTCAAAATGATTTTTTTTTTCACATTTACCAAGGGTGGAAATAAACATATGCAAACCATTTTTTACAAAGTTATTTTTATTATGGAATACCTTTTTCAACACCTTCCGGCATAAATATGCCATCTATTTCTATGTACAGGAAATATATCTCTAGAATTCACTTCCATTTCATGATCAGACTCATTTTTTCCTGACAACTTTGTCGCTAGTTTATATTTCTATGTTATTATTATACAGTTTCTTGAAGTACAACATAATACATTTATTTCTACATTACAATAAAAACCACAGCTGGAAATGAGACAGCATAGAGAAGAAAATAAACAACATTAGAATGCAGTCTCAGTTATTATGTGTGATTTTTAAACGTCATTAAATTTGTAAAAAATAAAGATAGAAGCTTGACCAGGTTTTAAAGAGGGAATTAATGCGTCTGTCTATGTTTGACACGGGTTCTATTACACTGCTGTTATCACTTATGACAAAGCAAAAGAAACAAATAAAAAGAAACACATAAAACAAAGCAGACAAATAAAATCTCAAGAAAGTGACCTGTGAGAGAAAAACAACTGGTCTCAAGGAGTGAGAGCAATCGTTCTTCCGTCCAAGCGAACCTTAGAGGTTCTTCTCCAATATTTTAATACTGCCAAAGATAATTTTAACATTGCAATCGCTCTGCTGAGGAGTTCCTGAAAAATATGCGGTTAAAACAGGCAACAAGGACTACATGAAGTTGAACAGAGCAAAGTAATAAACCTTTTAGCTTATTATTTTTAAAGGGGCTTGCATTTCAGATGTCTCACTGTTTGTGCACAAATCCATGTCGCGTTTCATATGGCATTTTGCACCGACAGGGATTCCGTCGCTAGAGGCTCGCTGACTGTTTTAGCTGTAATGGAAAAAGCGCTCGTATTCATTGAGGATTAGCTCCACTATCTGGTTCTGAAAGACCATGTACATGGTGATGTTGGCCGACTCGATCTCGGGCCGGAGCAGCGTGGGTCCAAACACGATGGCCACATTCTGCACTGTCATGCGATTGTCGTCCCCGTATTGAATAACCCTGTGAGGGAAAGCAAAATGGGAGAAACGATTTAGTTTAGTGTGTCGGGGGGGCTTCGGCACACCTGCAATATCGCAGCAGGCGGTAGAAAACCGTTCATTGAATCCAGGTTGTCTAATGGAACTGGATACAGAGCCAGCCTTTCTATAAAAAAAGCTGATTTGCCTCACTTGACGCAAATAAATCAACATCTGGGATCAGCCTCTAACGTTTGGGGCCCACAGACTGAAAGCCGTACCTGCAGTTCCACACTTTGACCAGTTAGCTCTTCTTGCACCAAGCATTGTTAATACATAAATGTTATCTTCAAAATTCATCCATTCATTGTCTACACCGCTTATCCTGCACACGGGGGCGTTGGAGCCTATCTCAGCTGTCATTGGGCGAGAGGAGGGGTAAATGGCAGGGCCACATATGATAAAAAAAAAAAAAGCTAAACCTTAAAAACATGCAGTGTGTGTGTGTGTGTTAACAAAAGAACAAGCAACATGTTCGTGTACCTGCGTAAATGCCCAAAAAGAAGTTTCATGGTGTCATGATTCGGCGGAGGAAGTGATCTGACCAGCTCGTGGATACGACACACTTTTGTGTTGTAATCATGAGTTCCTAGGACACAAAAATGCCACAAAATCACCAAAAATCACCACAATTGTAATTCAAATGGTCAGTATTTAATGTATTTGTTGTCGAGGACCGACACCTGACAGACAAGAACAGTAAACGAAAGTCGATCTTACTAATGGCTGAGATGAACCTATTAAAGTGGCTAAAAGGGAAAAGCGGCTCTTGAAGCTCCCGGAAAAACAATTTCAGGGCCCCGGTGATGACGTGCACGTCCTCCCACTGTCCGTCCTCAAGGTCCAGCTCCTCTGTGAGGACAAGACAGGTGCCCTGACCGTTAGTGCACAGCAGGGGGCGCCGGTGTCCACCGCGGTGGGCGGAGTCAGAGCGCCGCCACTCACGGGTTTATGTGATTGGGTTTATTAGATAACAGCACAGAAAGTTGATTTATCTGTTCCTTCTGCAGCGGACCCCCTCACAATACTTTGGCGAATATCAAAATATGATAAAAGCAAAAAAGTCACTGGATAATTCAATTTGTCTAATTTACTTCGGCAACCTTTCAAATAATTTCTTGACAATTTAATGCAAATTTTTTGACATTTATTTGGACAATAATATGCCCGTTTTTAGACAGGAGACTGATTGCAAGTAGGAATTTCCCGTGGTTTCGGAAAGAATAACACACCATGATGCAACACCAGATACGCATATCCTGTTTTGTTTACCATGATCCGCCTTGAAGCGCAGTTTCTGAATGATAGCGAGGTTGCCGCTCACTCTGTAGAGCCCATCGATGTCCAGGCCTGCAGACCAAACACAGTGAGAACCCCTCCTCAGTTGCCCCATCTTTCGCTGCCAGAAGAGAAAATAGTTGCGTGTCGGACATACGACGCACCTCTGTTTTCCACGGCGCGGACACATTTCTCCACAAAGCTGGGAACCGTGGTCCTCTCTTGTGCGCACAGCGTGGCCAGATGGCAGCCAAACACGTTGTCTGCGGGTGGAGAAACACAGCATTAGGAAAAACTAACAGGATAAAAAGACACGGAAAATGAATTTGATATTTAATCGTTTCACTAATAGAACACAGCAAGCAGAGAATCAAGTGAAATATTACAAACAAACGGATAAAAACGGTGGAGTTGGGACGACATGGAAATGACAGCTTTAGGTAGAGTTGGTCTCAGGCGCCCTGCAGGGGGAGATCACCTCGAATGTATCCTTTCTCTTTGACGGACTGAAGCGTCGGGCGTTTCATCAGGAACTTCATCAGCTTGGTTCGAACCCTCTTCTGGTCGGTCTCCCCCCCCATGCTGTTGACACTCGGCCGAGAGGCTGAAAGAAACGCGGCGAACTTTCAATTTCCCGTGACCTCTCCGGGATACGTGTCATAGCTGTATGAGGGGCGGGAGGTCCGGTTCACCTCTCCGTTTGTCTGTTAGCTTCTCATCCCGATCCGTTATCTTCTCATACATGTCCCCGTCCTCCTCCTCCGAATGGTGATCCTGGTACTCCTGACGAACGAACGGGACAACATTAGCTCTCCCGGCACGCTCTTGTTTTGTTTCGTTCCTTCCCGACACCGAGGGATACCAGAGAGACGTGGAATATTAAAAAAGTTAAAGTTAGCGCTTGGCTTTGGGTGTGCGTTGTTACGACAGAATTCATTTCGATTCGTGTGTGTCTGTGTGTGATGTGTGTGTGTGATCTACTAAAAAAAAGAGGGTTTTTTTGGGGGGGGGGGTGATTGGGTGTGTGTGTGGGCTAAGGGTGACAGGGACTAGCTAAGGGGAAGCTGTGGATCCACCCTTGGAAAGAGGAAGATATGGCAGATAATAGGTGATCTCAGAAGGGGGGGTTTGTGAAGCTATAAATACATATCCGTCTCTTCTCATTTGTCCACGCCCACCTTTGCACGCTAAAATAACCGAAGCTGTGATGTCATGGATACCCCCCCCCTTCCCCCCAACGCGTGTGACCCGAGACGTTCGACTCACCAGCTGCCGAATGGTGTCCACGAGGACTTTGTGCCAGTCGCTGATGATGCTCTCCGTGTCGTACTGGATCAGGAAATCCACGCCGTTCTTGGCTTTTAGCTGCGGGGGGAAATCAGACGGCGACGAGACGCTTCGGTCACATGCTCTTTAACCTGCTATATTTCTTTTGAAGGTGGACACAAACGCAATATAACGTAGATTTACGCAGAAAGCTACTGAAAGCCCCTTTTCGACAAATCACACTGCAACAGCTTCTGTTTTCATTGCTTTTATTTTTGCTGATTTACAGTGACAATTAAATTATTTTGTTTCATATTTTCGGGTTGTTTTTACAACAAATGCTTTTTTGAGTATAAAACTAGATGTTGGATGTTCTTACATTTTTTTTTTATTTCTCAGTGGCACAAACTTTTAATGACTCCTTAAAGGAGCAGGTTTTAAAAGACGCTGAAAAGAAGTAAAAATAGTCCGATTTAGTGAACACGTTCGGTGTAAACAAAAACACTCACCTCCAAAACATTCTTTTTGCTTGATTTGTCCTTCGAGGCCCAGCCAATCACGGCTCCCCGCAGGTCCACCATGACCTCCGGGACGATCTGATTGGTTTTGCTCTGTACGGAGGAACACAAAGCCGCTCAGCAAAGTGACCACACAGCATTCCACGGAGCGCCCGGGCCCAGTGTCGGGGGATGTGGGCATGTTTTCGCCTTCACGCACAATATTCACACGCGTTGAGATGTTACGGCGTAAAGGAAAAAAATATCTGTAGTGTTTTCACATCTGAGGCGAAAAAGCATTGAATGGAAACAAAGGATTTTTTTTTTTTCGCACAAGATCATCACCTCCCGCAGCTTTAAGCACACTCTTTATTTCGAACCGATCATAAGCCGTACCAGAGCCCCGGGCGCTGTAGACTTTGGGTCCTTGTGGAACGTCAACATGCCTCCGTGAAGAACCGTCCATGTCAGGGCCCAGTTCTTCCTGAAACCGGAGAGTCAACGTTACCGACACAGAACAAAGCACGGCGGAGCTTTGGGGTTCTTGACACATGAAACCAAAAAAAACAAAAACAAAAGAAACCCACCATGAGTCCTGTCTAAATTCAATAAAAAACCTCCGGGGGGGGGGAACTGACCTGACTTTCTTGCCGTTCTCAGACACCTTGGTTTTGTTGAGAATTCCCGCTTTCTCTAAGTTCTGCACCTGAAAATGAGCCAAAGCGGCGGCATCGAGTCAGTTCGTTGCGCAAGGCGGCGATCGTTGGGTCGTGTGCGATGGAAAGGACGTGACGGCAGAACGGACACACGGGTGAGAGGCACGGAGACCCTCGGAGGAAATTCAACATTATCATTTACTCCTGTCTATGATTCCCTGCTCTGCGCTGCAATATTTTCCCCGAATGCAGATAAGAGCGTGAAATGTTGTTATGCAATTAAAGATTAACCGACCTCTTCTCTAAGCTTTTCTGACATAGTTTCAGATAATTCAAAAAACTTCTAATTCTAATTAATACATGTTTCCACCCGCTAAGTATTACGAGCCGGCTAATCCGGTTACACCCCGGGCTCCCCCCTCTAACGGATATCAACGATTTTGTTTCCTTATTCGGTCTTTATCTTGGAAAATATTCTCTTATCGGGACACGCTGGCAGTGAAATTTCCAAAATGAAATTGTTGGCGACAATCGCAACTCCGCGAAAAGGCGCAAGTAGCAGCTGTTTATTAAAACTTCATCTGTAAAAATAAATCCATGTTAAGAGGAAAGATGAGATGTAAACAAATGGCCGTTTGTCGGGTTTTTACGGTTCGGAAAGATTTGAAATCTTTGAAATTGCACAAGACAAAGCGAATGTAACGCATGCGACATTTGATGGAGTAGATGGAAGTTTCCTGGAGATGTTTGACATCACACCTTTCGCCCGTCATAGATAGACGCCGCTATCTATGGTTCGGGCTCCAGGTGAGCGCTGGAGCTAAAACACCCACATTATAGCGCAGCCACCTGGAGGTCAGATAATAGGGATTTCTCCAGGGTCGAAACCCAAACGCCTTGAGGGACAGACAAAGAGCACCGTTGTGATACGCGAGAGGGTCACGGGGCCGAAGGGCCGATTGTTGTGGCTTCGGGTTGGAAGCGTCGCTCACGTTGTGCTGCGCCTCCGGAGAGTTCCCCGTGCTGGAGCTGTCGCTGCTGTTGTCCGACGTGTTCCTCCTGTGGGTCGGGACGAACCGCTGAGCAACAGACTGCGGAGAAAGCCAGGGGTCAGGTGTTGAAATGACAGGTCTTTCGTCACTTTCAGCGTCCACTGCTTGCTTCATCATCAGGGTTTCGGTGAACGGAACAAGATCATGTGATTAAAGATCATCTTATCTTGTGTATTTTCACTTTTTCGCTTTGAAATGAATTTATCTGCGTAGACAACACAACTGTGTTTTAAATTTGCAAGCCATCTTTCTCACAGCCTCAGATCAGCTGCATTATCGGAAGATAACGATGTAAGCAGAAATACGCTATCTGCAGATCTACCGTTCCCTTTTCATCCAGGTTTCCCGCTGTTTCATTTTCATGATCATTTTTCTTTCAATAATTCAAGGGAAGGCCTGAGAAAGCTTCTCAGGTTCAAAACGCGCGATGAATCATCTTTTAACTTCAGACGCCGCAGACCTTGTTGAAGATCCCGAGTCCAGGTTGTTACCTTAATGTCAACAGTGCTAATAGCATTTCATGTTAGGACCGCGGTGCCGCTCTTCCTTGCCAGGAAACCCTTGGAGTAGCATAGAATAAAATAGAATAGAATAGAATAGAATAGATAGATAGATAGATAGATAGATAGATAGATAGATAGATAGATAGATAGATAGATAGATAGATAGATAGATAGATAGATAGATACACAGACAGACGGACGGACAGACTGATAGATTGATAGATTGATAGATAAACAGATAAGACAGACAGACAAAAAACAAAGATACAATAAGAAAAACTGCGGTAGAAAACGCGGCAGTGCAGCAGACCAGATGGGCAGATCTGTCTTAATGAAGGTGCTCCAGTTCAGTGAATAGAATAGAATAGAATTGTCAAACCTTATTGTCCGATTTAGAATTAAGGAAGGAAATTATCTTTAACTAGGGCGTAACAGCAACACTTAGAGATCCCGTGCACATCGGCGACAACCTCCAGAAACCAAAGGCCCTGGACATTCATGTCCAGCGGCCGCCGAGCTGCTGCAGCGGCGCCGTGAAGGGTTAATAACGCAGGAGTGCCGGCTGTCGAACAGGCACTCGCCCCCACTGTGACGACTTCTCCCTGACTAAAGCCTTTCTGTTTCAGCCGGACGACACACCCGTCTCTCTGGCCTTGCCGGGCTGTTCATGTGCATGCAGGCCCGGGAGCAAGGCCGCCTGTGTGTGTGTGTGTGTGTGTGTGTGTGTGTGTGTGTGCGTGTGTGTGCGTGTGTGTGTGTGTGTGTGATCGGTCTACCCCTTCGTCCGGGGTTAAGTTGAACTGTGTCGGCCCCGCGTGTCTCCAGTTCTTGACGACGCCCACGCCATCTGCTTCCACGCCGTTCTCCATCCTGGACGGGCCCGATGCTGCCGGGGGCTGGAGGAAACGAAACACACTTCTTCAGTTTCATTTTCATGGTGGACTGGGATTATTTTTGATTGCAGCCACTAATCAAACAACACTATAATTACAAAAATCTCTAATTGTGCATTTTCTTGATCAGTTGAATTTTATATTTATTTATTTTTTTAAATACATTGAGGCAATCTGTTCATCTCAAGCAGCTCAAGAAATGGTGACATCTTTAAATTTCTTCATGATTGAAATTCATGTTTTCATTCAGTTATATAATTCCTAACATGCGTTGGGTAACACAACAGTGCTTAGGTAAGACTTGCGACAAAGTACTTTCCACGGGGCAATGAACAAAACGTCCAAAGTTTTTTACCTCCGGCAGGTTCCACTCGGACTTGGAGCCGTCTCTCAGGTAGTAGTACGTCTGACCCTGATCGTCAACGGACTTGACCCACTGTTCAATAACACAACTGTTAATTGTTACCGGCGATTCAACATCGCCGTTGTTCACATGACATCCACATAGGAAACAATTAGGGACACCCCGATCCGTCCAGCACACTGAGATACATCAGGCGTTTTAATTGAGCCTGTGCAGCAGGTCTGAGATGTCTCTGTGTTTTCTACCACATGAACGAATGAGATGTAATGCATGCAGGTTATATTTACTCATCTGGTTTGAGATGGACGCACTGATCAAAATGGTGGAAGAAACTGCCACTGTTGGCGTGTGTTGCTCAGCCTCCATTCATTCGTGCATTATCTACAGCGCTTATCCTGCAGTCAGTGTCGACTGGAGCCCATCCCGGCTGTCATTAGGCGAATGCCAGTCGATCACAGAGCCGCATGCAGACATGCAGCCATTCACTCTCTCATTCACATCATTTAAAGACATACAACCCTCTCATTCACAATAACTGGGCGATTTTCGGGTCTCCGATGAACCTCCGGCATGTTTTTGGACTGCGGGAGGAAAACGGAGAACCCGGGGGAAACCCACGCGGACACGGGGAGAACATGGAGACTCCACACAGAAAGGCCCGCCTGTGGGAATCCAACCAGAGACCTTCATGCGGTGAGGAGGAAGAGCTAACCACTGTGTTTCTGTACGTTCTTCACTGCAACTGTAGTCAACTGAAGAGACGTATTTCAGTGAAAGCTTCCTGAGAGAGAAACATCTGCTAAATCTTCAACCGCCATCATTTGCGCACAAATAAAATTGGTTCTGTAAAATGTACATACAGATGATGTTGTGCTTAGGGCTGCTTTTTTTGTATTGGGTTGTCGCAGAACTGGCGACAACAAGTCCTTGTACTGGTGTTGGTCGGTTTCATGACAACATCATGAATTTGGGCTGAAGTGAAACTACCTGATCAGGAGAATGTTCACTCGTGAACACCCAAGTGCCGTTGGGTTCTACGTTGAGGTTCCAGCCGGCGGGGGTGCTGCGGTCCAGGTTGGCTCTGGGGATGATGGTCCGGGTAACATGGCTGAGGCTGTACTCCTTGGGCAGGGTGGGGGGACCTGTGGCAAGCAGCTCGTCGAAGTGTTCCGGTTGCTCGGCAGCTGGGTCATCGCCGCAAGGGTAGTCCTCCTCAGGTAGAGGAGGCTGGGAATCAGAAAAATACAATTACTATTCACTATCAAGTACAGTATAAAAACAACGGGCTCTGCGCGTCTCACTGTAAAACCCTGCTCCTGAAGCAGCAACAACACGAGGTGGTTGACTTTTACAAGCGAGCAAACGGGCATGTTCCAAATTGTCAAATTGTTCGGGTAAGGGTTGGGGATTATCTCCATCGTCCTCGGTTAGCTTCGGGCTGAGAATCAATGCAATAATCCATAGACACAGAGCCCCGGAGTTCTGCTTTTGTTGGAAATGGCTTGTTTGAAGTATTCTGCACTGTGACCTGGATACGGAGCTTTTTACAGAAGTGGAACAGACTGTTGCCTGACTTTGCTCAATAACCGTCCGCTCCGCCTGAAAGTAGAATTTATTCTCGGCCCAATAATCTTATTTTCACCGGCTCAGAGAAGTTACTCGTCAGGAATGAGGTGGGAGGGTGGGGGGTTACCTGAGTTTAAACAGCTTGAAACCGTCCAACACTGGGGTTTTCAACGTCTGACGCCGTGAGCCTCAACTCAAAGCTTAGTTTAATAGCTCAGTGTTCCAAGTGCCTGGATGCCATCATCATTATAATATTAGATTCCAAAGGAAAACAAAAGCGGAGCCAAGGTAAGCTAATATCACAATTTGACATTACTGCAGACTAACCAAATAAAGGAAAAGAATAAGGTCAGACCCACGGTATTTATTAACTTTGGTCTCTGGGAAAGTATCAGAAACAGCAATACTCCCAAACGGGATTTATCCCCATGTCTCTGAGATAAGATCGGAAGAGCGTCGTGTA